>VDFB02344593.1:0-31693 GCA_007258455.2 Sequoia sempervirens | reverse complement strand
TTATTTCTGTTTTACTGAATTCACAGAACAGTCAACTTGGATGTATAGCTTTCATTATTCAATGAAGCAGAGCTTATCTTTGGGTGACAATCATGCAAAGCAACATTCTATTTATTATTTTAACATGTTCAAAATTTCTCTGTTCAGATAGGTTCTGCTATCATTGTATACTGCAATGGGCTGAAGTGCTTTGTAACCAACGATCTAACTCTCTTCCATGTCTACTTTGCCCTCTTTGCAAGGTTTTTAACTATTCCTTATCTCCTAGGATTTTATCAGATAGAATTTTATTTCAGTAATGACTATTTGCCAATGGCCCAATAGGTGATATACTACTTTCAATGTGTCCTAATGTTGGGATATGTATGATGTTTAGAAGGTTATATGTGCTCTTTCTTTGTCTTTTCCAATGCTTGCAAAGGAGTTATTAATGTTATTCATGCCTGTCCTCACCATTCATATTAATAGGTTAGGTGAAGCCTAAGAATATTACACCCCTTTGAAAACACAACAAATGTAAGAGTACTTCACCATTTTCTTTTTCACATTACCAACCGTAGGAGAAGTCAACCTGGCAATATCAGTAGATGCTGATTTGCTGAGCAAAGACTATATAATTTAGGGGTCAAAACATATACCGATAGCTAGGATTAAAGATATGCCCTTTTCTCTTCTATTGACTACCACTCTTGTGACTATACCAAACATATTTTTCATGTACTTGAGTAAGTTCTAAACTGTGCACAAGAATCAACATGAAATACATGTCATTATCTACCTCCTCGACATAGAATTATTTGAGAGGTGGATACAAAATGTGGTGATCCCTACTATGGACCTAGTAGAATTGCATAACTCGTTAGTTTCCTTGAGGAAAATGTGTTACACTTATCATATCACATATTAGGAATCCCTTTTTTATTCTGTGGATGAGGGTGTGCATGTCTCTGATAGATATTGATCAAATAAAGTGTCCTTAGGTACAAAATCTAATCCAAAGGCATGTCATGCACTGTCCTTAGGGGAGTGTCTGGATGAAACCTAATTCAAAAAAAGCAACACATGAAATAATCACCACTTATGTAAGAGAGTATGATAAGTTGACTTCTGGGGTTGTTGTGTACGAGATTTTTATTTAAGTGAAGCTTCATATGCCCCTTTAAGAAGGATCAAAATTAAAAATACTGAGTCCAATCTATGTACGGTGTACATATCATTGCAGGAGTCTAACGGTTTAAACCATAGTTCACAAACTTGGACTTGAAGACTCGGCAGACTCCAAATTTAAAAACTTGGTAAAAACTCTAGAAAAAATCAACAAAACTTGGCAACTTGAAAAAACATTTAGCGCAAAAAAGGTGAGTTTTTCAGTCTCCAGTCATGTTTTAGGGCATGCTTTTTAGTAAACAGCTATATTACTGGGTTTGCAATATTGCCCCACATGCCAGTTCTGATCTGGTATGGTTTGGGGTTTGCCCAGGGTTCGGCCCAAGTACCCTATGACCTGTGGTGCTTGGGGTAGACCTTGGGCAAACCCAAATGAAGGTTCATGCATCATAAATTATTTTGGTGCATTGATCTTAAGACTATCATTATTTAATATTTATCCATGTTTTGTTAATTTTTACTAGGCCATTCTCTGTTATTCCACGAGTTGTGATTCTGGGTCATATTTGAAGGTGAAATATTATTTTTCTTTCTTTCTGTATTACTTCCTGAAAGAGTAACCCATTTAATCTTTGCAGGAGACTTCCTTATTCCATTCTACATTTATTTGGAAATGTATAGAGCACTGTATTACGAGATCACTAGTGTTTTCACTTTTATAATCTCATCTTTACTCTGCATTCCTACTACGAACCAATGCCAATATGCTTCATTTTGAAGCAAAAAAGAAGTATAATATGTTTTTACATCCTTCTAACTTTTTCCTTGTAGATTGATTGAGTGAGCATGACCAGTCAGTGAAAAAGTCAAGAGACCATAATGGATAAATCCTTTCTATGCTGAAAGTGTTGATTCAGAGATCAGCAGGCTGGATGTGGAAATTATATGAATTTTTTATGTTTTGTTCATATTGCATTCATAGCATGATAAACTGTGAAAATTCAAGTTTGCAGGTCATATATACATACATACATACATATATATACATGTATGTATATATCCACGAGCCTGCACCTGTGCCAAAGGAAAAGAAAAAAAAGCCATACCTGCATACCCAAACCCTGAACCTGTACCTGTCCCTGTAGCAGGACTGGAAGCTTAGGTAAACAGGCATATTTGGGGCACTTTTTTTAGCCTACATTCATTGTTAGGGCACGTTATTCAGTATACTGGTGTTTCTGGTGCACATTTTTGCAGATGAAGGCACATTCTCAGTCTTTAGTTACATTTTTCAGTGGCCATGTTTTTAAAAACAGCAAAAATAAGGGCACACGATGAGGACAGCAAAAGTTCAAGTTTTTTTAGTGTTTTTGGCCTTTTTTACTGAGTTTTTTTCCCATGTTTTAGTGAGTTGCAAGTTAACCCTGCGAAAACTTGACCAGCCAAAAATCCAGCAAGTTATGTAACTATGGTTTAAATAACATAGTTTCATGACCATGAGTATATGGAATTTCTGATTTGTGGATTCTGAGCTGGCTGATCCATGTATCATAAATAAGACCAGCTTGGGGTTCATTCAGGTAAGATCTGTATACCATTTAACATGTTGCCAAGCTTCTGATGAATGTAAGACAAATTGAGACTCAATTTTAGAACTTAATGGAGGATTATTTCAAGCATTCTTTGTTTTTTCATCACTTTAAGCATGTCTACTAGAATCTGTTGCAAGTGTCGGCCGGATGCTCGCATTTGTCAATAGGAAAGTATCCTGTAATCTGTAATGTCTCCTTTTTCGGCATGATCGTGTTTGATGGTGGTTAGCCTATTACTCAGACCCTTGTAGGCTAATAGGTTTTGGTTAGAGGGTCAGTGTCATTATTTGGTGGGTTTTGTCGTTCTCATCCTCAGAGTTCAGTGATTGGCTCACAGTAGGCCTTGGCAATTCAGTGATTGACAACTTCTAACGGCACGTAAATACGATATGTTATGAGCAAGATATTAATATTCTAGTGAAATTAAAGTGTTTTAATTTTATTTGACGGAATATTATAAAGTTGACTTGACTTTATAATAAAGTTTTCACTTAAATTCATTTAAGTGAAATTAAAACACTTTATAATATGAGCGCTCAAGTATTTAAGTGAATGACTATTGAATAAGGTGAAAATATATTTTAAAGTGGAAAAGTGGCGTCATTCTCTTGAAGTGCATGCCTTTTTGGCTTTATATGCAAGCCAAGGTAAAATCAAACTCACTTTTGACTATTTGATATTTTCTCTTGGCTTTGGCTTGTGCTTGCTTCTCTGAGACAGGGGTTTCAGAAAATTTTATCTTTGGAGAACAAAAACTCTTCACAGATCTGTGATTGTGAGACTGTGAAAGATCAGTCGAATGATTGCAACCATAGGAGCTTCAATTCAGGAGTTCTACAATGCTTAATTCAGGATTTTCTGTGCAGTATTCAGTAGATTTCAATAAAATATAGGAGGGTTTGAGGGATTGGCGTCAATCATCTTCTGGAGGACATTACAGCTTCATGGGCGTTCTTTCTTGGCTGAGGACTTGTTTTCACCTTGGAGTGTGTGGCTCTTAAAGCAAGGGCGTTTGAAGTTTTAGGGAGAAACGCCTACTACCTTGAGGGTTTCTCATCTTCTCCTTTGGCGTCTATCTCCTACAGTGCAATTGCCTCATTTTTCAAGATGGAGATTCCATTTTGTAGCCTTCTACACTGGATTTCATCAGTTTACACCATTCTTGGCTGGCAAACTGGAATAATTTCTTATTTAAATAATCTAGAGCATTTCGGGTATGTCTGTAATTTGTAATCTCTTTGTTTCAGTTATTTAATACCTTCTACACTTCCATTCTGTAAATTTTAGCTCAGATCTGAGTTTTATGAGCATTTATGTGAAATCACCCCTTCTCTCTAGAAATTTCTCTAAAAAACTAAAAAACATAAAAAGATAAGCAAAAATATAGGGGTTTGGGTTGGGAGCCAGCAGGGCTCATCACAGTGGTATCAGAGCACTGATCCTGCCAGCCTGGAGGGTTAGCAGCTTCTATGCAGTCACATCAAGACAGATTTGGTAGGTACTACTCACGCAGGGGTCCTGGATATCAGAGAAGTACCTTTAAACCGTTTCCAACATTTCCATTTGACGAACAGGACAAAGATTTAGAGTTGGATAACATGGCTGATAGAGATGAGGAAGGACCATATAGGAACCGTTGTAATGACGAGGACAGGGAGGCCAGAGATGTACTGAGAGGCCTTGTTTGCAGGACAGGAATAGGTGGCGAACATCCTCCAGCAGCTAAGTACCAATGTCCAGAATTTGAGTATTTAGAGAAGGCCAAATTGGGATCCGGATCAGGAAGGTAGTGTACATGGAGATAGACAGAGGACAGTTACTCCAGTACGCACCTATGACAGGCCTAATCGGCCAACACTTATCAGAAATGATCCTGTTGAGGAGAACATGCCTGAGGGAGGTGATGTGAATTTTGCAGATAACATCATGACACAGCATGAGGAGTGGGATGCTTTGCCCCAAAGAGTTAAGGATCACCTTAACTTCGACAGATTTCTAAGCCAGAAAAGAGAGCATGGCAGGAACTAGACAGATAGGAGGCCTAAAAACAGGTATAATGATCTAAGGCAGGCTACCAACAAACTTACCTTAACTAATTTTGATGGCAGTGGCAAAGTCACAGCTCGAGCCTGGGTGAGCAAACTAGACACCTTTTTGACACTACGTCCAATGGCAGAAGAGGATGCCATGAGATTTGCAGCACTTCACCTGGATGGCGTGGCACATGACTGGTGGCACCATGGCATGGTCACACTCCATCATGATAGGATCACTTCTTACCAGGAATTCACTGACAAATTGGTTGAGAGGTTTGACAGGCGTGATCCAGAACTTTACTTCAGAGACCTTGCTCAACTGAAGCAGTTGGGTAGCTTGGAGTTTTATAATGGTGAGTTTTAGAAGCTCTCGATTATGGTTACCGGAATCTCAGAGAGGAGACTTGTCATTCTATTTGTAGAAGGTCTCCATGAGCCAATGAAAGGTTGGATCAAGGCATTCAATCCACCTGCCTTGCACGAAGCTATGAGAAAAGCTCGTAACATGGAACTTACTGCTTCACGTGGTAAGTTCACTTCAAATGTAGAAGCATCTACATCCTATACTGATAGCCAATCAAAACCTAAGGAATCAGAAAAAGTTGATGAAAAGAGGAAGTTTGCAGCTCCTTTGGACCGAGAAACAATAAATGATTTGTGTAGGAGGAAGCTATGTTTCTATTGCAAAGCTCCTTATGACCAAAACCACAATTGTCCTCTTAAGCTTAAGGGTACAAATAAACAAATGGAGTGGTTTTATGAGGGTGATGACATTGCTGATTTAACGGACCAGCAAGCTGGTATTAAGGATGGGAGTATGCGATCTATCATTCTCATCAATGAAAAATCAAAAAAGTGAGAAGATATAACAAGAGATTCTAGAGGAGGATTATCATTTTGCTTCTAGTTCCGTGGGGTCAGAGGTATTTGATTGGGATCAAAACAGTTATGAGGCTCAGTTTGTAAACAATCCTCTTTATGAGGCGGATGCTACATCTTCTTGTGATAATCCGCTCTTTGAGGTGGATGTTGATTCTACTCTTGACTCTGATTTAGGGGTGAGCTTTGATCATAGTATCGGAGATTCCGTCAATGCATCAGGATTTCAAACAGAGCTTGTTGAGGAGGTTCCCAATGTGTACATGGTCAGGAGTCTACACAATTTCACTTTCAGTCATCATGTACATGACCTGTTTCGGATGCACAATTCTGGTATGCACGTGTTAGACATGTTGGATGATAGCATATCTCATGCAGTTATAGGGAGCAGGTGTTGTTAGCAGTTTGACTTGCTTTCTTATGAGTTTCTCTCTCCTATGACAGATAGTGTTGAGATTAATAGGGTACAACATGATGATCCAGCTGATCAGATATGGGAGTTACAGGAGACAGTTGATGACAGTAGGGACATTTCACGGCACTATCCTTGGGATCCTGGTGGAGTGGTTGATTCTTTGTTGTTGAGATTGCTTGCGGATAAGCAATTTCAGGGAGGGCGGACTATAATGTCCCCTTTTTCGGCATGATCGTGTTTGATGGTGGTTAGCTTATTACTCAGACCCTTGTAGGCTAACAGGTTTTGGTTAAAGGGTCAGTGGCATTATTTGGTGGGTTTTGTCGTTCTCATCCTCAAAGTTCAGTGATTGGCTCACAGCAGGCCTTGGCAGTTCAGTGATTGACAGCTTCTGACGGCACGTCAATACGATATGTTATGAGCAAGATATTAATATTCTAGTGAAATTAAAGTGTTTTAATTTTATTTGACGGAATATTATAAAGTTGACTTGACTTTATAATAAAGTTTTCACTTAAATTCATTTAAGTGAAATTAAAACACTTTATAATATGAGCGCTCAAGTATTTAAGTGAATGACTATTGAATAAGGTGAAAATATATTTTAAATATATTTTAAAGTGGAAAAGTGGCGTCATTCTCTTGAAGTGTGTGCCTTTTTTGGCTTTATATGCAAGCCAAGGTAAAATCAAACTCACTTTTGACTATTTGATATTTTCTCTTGGCTTTGGCTTGTGCTTGCTTCTCTGAGACAGGGGTTTCAGAACATTTTATCTTTGGAGAACGAAAACTCTTCACAGATCTATGATTGTGAGACTGTGAAAGATCAGTTGAATGATTGCAACCATAGGAGCTTCAATTCAGGAGTTCTACAGTGCTTAATTCAAGATTTTTTGTGCAGTATTCAGTAGATTTCAATAAAATACAGGAGGGTTTGAGGGATTGGCGTCAATCATCTTCTGGAGGACATTATAGCTTCATGGCTGTTCTTTCTTGGCTGAGGACGTGTTTTCACCTTGGAGTGCGTGGCTCTTAAAGCAAGGGTGTTTGAAGTTTTAGGGAGAAACGCCTACTATCTTGAGGGTTTCTCATCTTCTCCTTTGGCGTCTAGCTCCTATAGTGCAATTGCCTCAGTTTTCAGGCTGGAGATTCCATTTTGTAGCCTTCTACACTAGATTTCATCAGTTTACACCATTCTTGGCTGGCAAACTGGAATAATTTCTTATTTAAATAATCTGGAGCATTTCGGGTATGTCTGTAATTTGTAATCTCTTTGTTTCAGTTATTTAATACCTTCTGCACTTCCACTCTGTAAATTTTAGCTCAGATCTGAGTTTTATGAGCATTTATGTGAAATCGCCCCTTCTACTTCTCTCTAGAAATTTCTCTAAAAAACTAAAAAACATAAAAAGATAAAGCAAAAATACAGGGGTTTGGGTTGGGAGCGAGCAGGGCTCATCACAGAATCTGTGGTCAGACCTTTCATAGGTGTCCACAAGAAACAGATGATAATTTCTGTAAGTCAACATTTGTCTTCCTGATTGCTGGATGCGGTTGAATTCCTTTTTTCTGTTTCTCTCATTCAGTCATCAGAATATTTTTTTGCCATACCAAATTACCCAAACCTCAAATCCATACTTGTCTCTGTACCACAACCAGCAACTTAGGTATACAGGCTTTTTTTGGGCATGTTTTTAAGCCTACAGTCATGTTTTAGGGTATGTTTTTCAGTCACTAGGCATTTTTAGGGCACACTTTTGCAGATGAGGGCACCTTCTCAGTCTTCAGTTGCATTTTTCAGTGGCCACATTTTTAAATACAGAAAAAATAAGGGCACATGACGGGGACAGTGAAAATATCAGTTTTTTTATTGTTTTTGGGTCTTTTTTACCGAGGTTTTTCTCAGGTTTTTGTGAGTTGTGAGTTAACCCTGTGAAAACTTGGCCAGCAAAAAATCCAGCAAGTTTTATAACTATGGTTTAAACAACATAGTATAATGACCATGAGTGTGGAATTTTTTATTTGTAGATTCTGAGCTGCCCGATCCGTGTATCATAAATAGGACCAACTTATGGTTCATTCAGGTAAGATCTGTATACGATTTGACATGTTGAACCAAGCTTCTGATGAATGTAAGACAAATTGAGACTTGATTTTAGAACTTAATGGAGGATTATTTCAAGCATTCTTCGTTTTTTCATCACTTTAAGCATGTCTACTGGAATTTGTTGCAAGTGTAGGTAGGATGCTCACATTTGTCAATAGGAAAGTATACTGTAATCTGTGGTCAGACCTTTCACAGGTGTCCACAAGAAACAGATGATAAGACCACAATCTTTGCTAAGTCCTGTAAGTCAATATTTGTCTTCCTGATTGTTGGATACGGTTGAACTCCTTTTCTCTGTTTCTCATCAGAATTTTTTTATTCTGTAATACAGTGTTTGCTCTCTAAATTCTCCTCCTTGATTATGTTTCAGAGGGATGCGTCCCTATCCTCAGTCTCCATGTTTTTTTTTGTACTCAAATATTGTTCCTAGTATTTTGGAAGAGCTTCTAAATGTTCCTTATTGCATTTGTATGCATCCTTACGCTCCGAAATTTGATGGAACACAGCTTCTTGACAATTGCTTCCTATAAAGTGAGAGCTCCCCAGTTGGAACAGAAATATTTGGTTCTCATTTGAAATGAAGGTTAAGAGGGAACCATTTTTCCCCTTGAACTTCTATGTATGTCACCTAATTTCTCACAGTAGACTGCACTGGATGTTAAAATGCTTATTAATTCCCACTATAAACAATTATGGCTGGTACAAGTGTCAGTTGTTATGATATGGTCCCTGCTTTCAGTAGATCCGGTGAGAAGATAATTTGATTTTCCCTAGAAAAAGAAATCCATGAATTATGCTTGAAAGCATTTATTATTTTGTAGCATACAGGTTTATTATTTACATGATGGATATAAACAAAATGTTCATTGTAGAAGAATTCATCAGGATTTCAGTAAATTCTCTAAAAATAACTGTGTACCATAATCACCTGGAAACTCTAGTATAAGGATGAGGACATTTGTCCCTGTCCCTGTACCTACATCTGCTGGTGACTATATCTATAAACAATATAGTTGTATCCTTATTCATTTAGTTCTGTAGCCTCATTTGAAATGACATATCCATACCCCTACCCACACATCTCCTGACAACTATTACAGTGCCTGCATATATGTTAAAGAAATATGGGAATATATTTTTGGATGGAGTGGGATTAGTCTTTCTGAAAGAATACGAGGGACATTGCAGAGACTGTAATCAGAGAATCCTTATAATGGGAGACAAAGATTGAAACAGTGTATTACTTAGGAAAGGTTTCAGTTTCATTAAACATAGTTCTGTTTCAAAGAACAAAAATTAGCATATCATGATGATTCTGAGGCACAGTTGCGAGTTTCATGTGGGGACAATTTATGCTCATTTTTTCATCTGTGGACGTTAACTATTGTGAGAGTTATATGTTTTGAGTTCCTTAATGGACAGTTGCTATTTGCATGCATTTTCTTTTAGATGCCTGTGTTATCAAATTTTAATTTACTTTTGAGATGGACATGTAGATGTTTTTTGGTTGTTATGGTGATGACTCAAGTTGTTTTCCTTGCTTATCCTACTGTGTATTTGTAGGAAACATTCCCTGTCACTATTTAGGAGACCATAAATTGTTTCATTTTGGTGATTTATCTGCATACATGTATCGACTAAAGAATTTTCTGTGTGGTATATATTTTATGATATCTTTACACGTCAGAAATATTTTGGCATTTCATAACTTTGCTGTGCTTTGTTTCACTATGAGATCTGCATAATTAGACTGAGTTAATATCTTTCTTAATTTGACATGTTCTTAAAGTTTATGTATCGACGTCTTTTGCAGGTGAAGAATTCTTCAATAATTCATAATTTTGTTGGTTCTACATTTCAACGCCACTATTTCTCAAAGCTTCCTGAAAAGAGGTTCAACTTTTTGTCTCAACATTTGTTCTTTAGCAAGGTTTAATGCTGATAAATCATCTTTAGGTGATGGTGAGTGGGTAGCATTTTCTTAGCAGTGGATAGTAGGATTAGTTCAGTCGTAGACATTGGTCTTACAAAAAATTGTTCAATGATCCAGAGATCTTTGCTTTGTATCTGTTTCTATTTTCATTTGGGGTTTTAACACAAATATTCATAAGTTTTGTTTAAGTAAATTGCTGTTCAGTTGGACTTCTTATCTTCCAAATGTTCACAGCTTGCTTTGTCTTTCAGCTTTGTCATGTCAGAGGCACACTATCGTAGATTACAAATATATTCTGAACCACCAGGTAGTATTACTCATGTTTCCATGGCAATATATATTTATTTTTAAAGTAATTTTATATTTATAAGAATAGAACATGTAAGCATTTGATACCCAGCATTTTGAACAGGCAGCCTCAGTAATTGGAATCATAAAAAATTCTTTCCAAGGTTAGCCATAATAGTTGGTACTATCCTAACATATTTGATACTTTGGATCTCAGATGTTGCATGTAGTAATGTACAGGCCTTGGAGCACTGGGATCAGTATGGGAATCTGCAAAGTAGCCGTTGGTTGCAATGTTGGATACGTCGAGAACTTCAATCTCTGATGCAAGTACGCACTGATTCATTGTGGCAGGATTATACTTGTAAAGCTATGTCACCATAAATTAAAAAGTGTCCAAGGTTTAAAACATGCTCACTCAAGATTTGTCTATAGATAATAATTAATAACCAAACAACATAGGACTATAAAAAGCACATATGGTCTGACTAAAGTATGATGCTGTTTTGAACGGGAAGGAGATTGCTCACAGATCGTGGATAGTTTCTGAAAGTACTTACATCAGCCAGGATACCAACAGAAGCTGTTATGTTCACTTTCTTTTTTTGGGTGAAAAACAATCTGATATTACAGTAGAGAAAGACAAGATTACATCTCAGAGTATATAAGTGTCTAAACAACTACCACCTCTCCTGACATAGGAAAGAACTAGAAGGGCATCATGTCAGCTTTAGCGCCATACTTAGGAGACTCCACGTTTTGCACTGCTAACTATGTTGAATGGCACATATATCATCAGTCCCATGGTTATTTTATTGTTAACAATTTGTTTTAAGTGTGAAATTGTCTGTACTTTGATTTTGTGTTGACTAAGCACTTGCATGCACTCTCTGCTCTTATTAGGTGACCAGAGTTTAGAATGACTTGTGAACATCTAGCACCTGACATGATGCCACAAGTAAGAATCTGTCAGTATGAGTCACCTGTAAGTTCTTAAATTTCTTCCAAAAATTTATGGGGGTTGGTGGATGCACCTCTGTATCATGTTTTTAGTGTTATAGGTCACGTAGTTAAGCATTACTCTGCTGTGAGGGGAAATAGACCCTTGCCATAAGTATGTAGTTTGAATACCCTAAGGTTTATCTAATTCGCATTCTAAACATTTTTAGAAGGTTAATTTGATGTTTTGGAGTGCAAGTTGGTTCATTGAACATGCCTTTGCTTTGATTTAGTCATTCATCACATACATGGACCCCTTGCCTCAGTTGAATGTGCAGTTTGTTTTGTTTATTAGTTATGGGAGAATGCCTGTTGTTGCAGCCTTATTTGATATGGTATATTAAACTTGCTGCTTGTATCTTTGATTAGTTTTTCAGATCTACAATCTGCTCAGCTTGCTTGTGTTCTTAAATCCAATATAAATTGCCATTATCTTAGTTTGGAAATTGAATAGTTCCATTTGACAGTTTTTTGAAAAATGTTGTATTGTAAAAACTTCTATCATCTATGCACTCTTTCTGAATTGAGAATTTTTTCTTCTATAAATGAAACAGTATGGAGCTTAGTTTTGTTCTGGTTACATGCACCTAGAAATAGGAGTTGTTCAGGCTGCTTGCGATTTCTACAAGAAAGAGTCTGTTAGATAGATAGATAGATAAAATTGATTTTTTGGAGCTGGTGATGCTTGGGATTCAGATGCTTGCATCTTGTTTCTTACATTTGTTCAGATTATGCCACTAGCTATTAGGGAAGCTCCCTGAATTCACACCACAGTTTGCTACCTCTAGTGTGTGCGTACACAACAATCACATCTGATATACACCTATCAGGTGAGCTCCCTGAGCTCTCACCAGAGTTCACTACCCCTAGCATGTGCATACACATCAATCACATCTGAAATACATATGATTCCACTGACCTGAAAAATTCTGCAAATCATAGACATTAACCTGGTATAAATCTTCTTCCTACCTAGGAATAGTAGAAGACTAGGAGTTCATGTAATCATCTCTCAGCATACCCAGCACAAGGGTTTGTCCTGCTGATATAGTACTGGCTCAATACATCTCAAACAGCAATGCATTCACGAGTCCGCAAGCAGTGTCTTTTAATAGTACAAATAAGTGCATAAGGTTTCGAGGAAATATATCAATCATGAAATATATCCATGTTATTTCAGTGTTTTGAATCATACTCTAAAAGCTATAAGGTATTAAAATTAAAAAAATTAAAATTTGTTATAAGATTCTACATTATACTTGTGCTAAATGCCAAGTTCTGTTCCTTTTGTGAAATGAGTTTATAGAATTAAATGAGGATGAAGAAGCGTTAGGTTTAATTGGTCACAAATCATTGTTATGCACATTAGCTATATATGATCAACAAATGAGAATTGTTAATATGTTAGGAAGTGTCAGCACAGTTGTAGGCTCGTGAATAAGTAGATTTCTTAGTGCCTTCCATTATATTCTTTTGCTAAATGCCTACAAGTATCAGAATGGGAACCAAATGGTTTTTTAAAAGTTAAAACTTGAAAGTATTGTGGACATAACGTGACATATTGTGAAATATTTAGTTTCATAACATGATAGACTTTGAAGTGATGTATAGGGTATGCACTGGTAATCACTTAACACTTTGGTAAAGTACCATGACTACCATGCAACTTTTAGATATTAGTGCAAATGCCATTTGAAAGGAAGTATTTGAGTTAAACTCCCACATTTATTCTATTGCATAGTTACTGCAATACTACTTATGATATATTACAGTTCTTCCCAATAAATGTACTTCGTGATTTTTTTTTGTTTACTTTTATGTTCTTTTAAGAAATGTCATCCTTCTAACTGTTGTAATATACTAATAATTGGTCTCTGCATAGGAAGAGGATGTGGATATTGTTATGCACCATGCACTTGGAATTTTGGAATCTTTTCATAAAACGTACGCTAGAAGTCAAGTTTTGAACAGTTGAAATTTTTATGGTATTTGTAGTTGGTTCTGTCTATATAGATTCAAAAAAATACTGAAGATAGCTTTGATTTTCATTGGATGCAATCATGCAAGCGCTTTTAACTTCCAGTCGTTGTGAAATTGCATGTGCATTGTAAGTTCATGCATTCAAATGAATTAGTTGCAGTGTAATGGCGTGGAGTTCATCCACAGATACTAATGAAAATGACCATTTAATTCAAGTACACAGCTAAATTATCATCTTTAACTAATTGTAGCTTCCATGTGCCTCTTACAGCATGAAGATAACCAATTGTCTTATTTATCAACTTGCCTTTGAAAATTTTCAAGTTGTAGTTAATAAAGAGCTCTATTGTGTTGATTCTTTGGCATTGTGAACATGTTAAGGCCATGACTTAATCATTTCTGTTAGTGATCTGTGATGGGTCTGAACTAGTCTAAGCCTAAGGATTTATTGTCACAAATCTAAGTTACCGGGTTCGCCCCTGGGAAGCCCGGGTTCAATATGGGTTCGAAATTCGGGTCCGGTTCGACCAAATTCGCTGTGGGTTTGAAAAAATGACTGTGGGTCCGGCCAGGGTTCGGAACCCTGACTGTGGGTCCGACCAGGGTTCAGTTTTTTCGAACCCGGGCAGAATTCACACCCAGGCGGACTTTTCCAACGCCTTTTTGCATTTTTTAATTATTTTTTTACTGTTTGTTGACTGTTTTTTGACTATTTTGTAATAATAGGATCAGTAACTAGACCCCTGATGCCTAAATTTTGGATAGAGCAGAAGACCTAGATGGTCATAGGAACAGAAGAATGTAGGACAGAGCTATTTGGACTACCTAAATGAGTATAGATCTCTTAGGAATAATCTCATGAAACAATGTCTCTTACAATTTTTTGCCAATTGAAGCTAAGAAACAGACCCAAGAAAGAGAGAGGAACCCACAGCTAGGACTTACAATGAAGGTTTAGGTAAGTTGTGCATACCTACTTTTAACAGCTCAAACAAATGCACAACACATTCTTAGATCCAAAATTTGGATACATACTTCTCCTCAAATCCTATGTTTGAAGAGGAAGCAATAAAATATGCCAAATGAATCTACATCATGACATTTGAGTATAAAGTGGTGGTGTATTTTTGCTATGTTATTTGACTATTAATATGGTGGTGTATTCTAAACTTAATTACTGCTGCGAATATGTATATATTTCTGATTTTTATATGTTTTTGTATTACCGAACCCAAAACAAACCCAACCCCAAAAAATTTTTTTACCGAACCGGCGAACCGGGTTCTCAAACCCGAACCTGAACCCAAAACTGAACTGGTAACTTAGTCACAAGTAGTAGTTCCTGCAGTAATGATCAGGTGAATATGAGTGCATCACATGAGTATGTGTAGAAGAGATTTCTTTTTCTTTATTGTTTCAGAAAAATCAATTGCGGCTATGTAAGTGGCAACATATAAATGCATGCTAAGTAATAACATATAGTAATGATAGGGAGGTTTTCCGTCTTGTTCTCCTGATCTCAGAGAACAATGAACAGGAAGCCTGTTGCTCCCTCCTCTCTCAACCTTTGCTTTAGTTAGCTTTATGGTAAACAATGTAATGCATTCAATAATATCTTACAACCCACTTTTAGCTTATAAATAACACAGGTTTTGTATAGGGCTGATGCGAAAGGCTGGTTTGCTTTCATGCTTTTTAAATGACATGGCCTTTTTTCTATTGTCGTCTCTTCTTTATTACAGAGTTCTTCTGCAATTATCACTATGAGTATTGCTGCATGGATCTAAAGAGATGCTTTGCAAAGTCTAATTCCTTATGATGAGGGAAAATGTCAAGAATGTTCAACTAGCAGGTTCTTTGATTGTACTATTGTTCTCTGTTGGCTACTCTTATCTTATTCTTTTTTACAAGTTGCTTAAACTTATTAGATGATTCTCTCAGATTGTTTTGAGGGAAAGGCAGCTTGATGAGGCGGTTTATCTGGTTTCAGTTTTCATCAACTGGATTGTTTAAGAGGTCTGCTTGTTGTTTATGGATAGCTTAGACATTAAATAAATTATGTTTGATTATTTTAGTAGACTGGATGAGTTTCATTCCTGCATAAGTCCAGTTTGCAAACCAATCATAAATTGTTCGAGAAATCATTTGAATTGAGTGTGGGCAGAAATTTAAATGTATCTATGGCCACAAATGACCATATAGGTCAATGGCCTGGCAGTTGCATAGATAGGAATAACAGCTGAATAACTCTTCCAAAAATGATTGAAAAGACAAAGAAATATGATGATGGATCATAGAGTATGATCCGAAACTTTGATGTAAAAAATAGCACACAGTTTCTATCCAGAATTCTTAGCAATCTATGATCATGGACTGGGAGTTAATTTAGAAAAAGAAATATTTGTAGAAGGTATAAAATACAGGTAAAGAGGGATACAATCTATTCTCCCACCAACATTAATGTGGAAGAACAAAGAAATGTTGCTTCATCTGGACTTAAGAGGAACACATCAGCTATTCTTGTGCTTGAAAGCAGGAACTGTTCTTTAATGCTTTTAAACTCAAAACCAAGCTAAAATTCTGCTCTGCATGTTCAGAGCAGGCCAGGATGGCACTTAAGTGATATAACAGTGGGTCTCTGGCCCTTACCTTCCATAGTGCCTCTCATTTTTTCATTCATTGGAAAGGTGCAATTTTTTTAAGAGTGATCCCATTTTCGCGTCAAGGTCAAAGCCTTTGGTGCATTGGTAATGTTTTTTTTGGTAGTGGGAGGTCTCGGGTTTGAATCTTGATCCCTTAAAGACATCAAATTTCCACAGTCCATGATATTGTATATGATTGTTTTTGGATTTTAACTGTAATAATTTTTTCCGTCAATGTTTCAGACCACACCCCATAATCCATCATCGGGATGAAGAGAGCAAGTGAAGAGAATGGAAAATGGTAAATTGCAGACCACAACTAACTAAAAAGGAAGGGAATGAGAGGACATGGGTAGTTGAGGTCTTAGGTTTGAATCTTGATCGCCACTCCATTTGTGTTCAACATAGCCCGTGGTCATGAATGATTGGTTGCTTAGCTTCTTGTCATTTTTGAGCTTACTGTTAAGAAATAGAATACAAATTGATTTCAACAAATTAGGGCATAGGATTTGAAGATCCTGAACATTATGAAGAAGATGCGTATGTTTCAAAATCTCTATTAGTTCTACAAAATTTTAGCATTTTGATTGATAAAAGGTTATGAAAATTGATTTTTGAATCATGTCCTGCTGTATTGGCTAAAGTCTCTTATGTAGTTTTGATTTATTTTCACCCATGATATTGCTGCAATGCAAAATACACTAGCTGCATCTACTCTTTGTTTGTATCTTGTATCAATCATTCTAAAATAATTTCAAGGCCTTTTTAAAAAGAAATTCTGCTTTTTTTGTATCTTTATCACAGGACAAATACAGCAAACAAATATTCTACCAAAGAATTGAAATTAGGGCGTGCACAATGGAAATCATTGGTCTCTAATGCTCTCAGTCCTTTCATATTTGAAAACTCTGTTAGGTTTGCAGACGAGTTGGAAGCATTTCTTGTTTCAGGATTAGATATTGCAACGTATGATGAGCAAGTCTTGAGAAGATCTGCAACTGGTTGTATTTCAAGTTGCTCCTCAGGGAAGGAGCTCTCCAGTAAAGATGCATCTGGGTCTTATGTTTCATCTCAGTATGCTTTGAATGCAAAGGGTGATAAAAGTAAAGAAGGTACATTAATGAATTTGTTCGATTTACTTGATGAAGATGTGGATTTAATTGCAGAGAACAATACAGGAGCATGAGGATGAATATCTATAGAAAATGTGCAATATAAACTTGCCTATATGGAAAGCATCTGTTTTAAGAAAGTGGAAATCCACTTGAAAGTGTAAAATTATTTAATTAAATGTTGAAGAATTGAAGATAAAAGCTGATAGCTCTACCTCAGTTCAAAGTGCACATGACTTCACAAATATGAAAGTTTGTTCTCTGGTATTATGGAAAATTCCAGACTGATTGTCTTAGGCAAATAGAAAATCTTTTACTACAGCACCACGAAAGATTTCTACAAAACATTGTACGATAATTGCATTTATTGTAACCAAAACAACTTTAGTCTCTCTCAATGTCAATTTATGTGACCTTTTTTTTTTCTACAATTTGAATATCATTTACCCTCAAGTAATCAGTGATATAAATTGCAACAATTTTTTAAGATATTTTATGTCGTATTAATACATGATTGCAAGATGCCATGTACAAAAAAAGTAGTTCAATTTTTTAAATTTGAACGATTCCTTTTTGTAGTGAAAATGAACCTGAGTGTTCACCACTTGTTGCAACCAGTTGACGTACCTGCTTAATACAGAACAAGAGAATGGCAATCTTCAATTTTTGGAATGATGTAATGCTCTAATGTGTCTTGTGTTCTTACTTGCTTGATGATCAGAAATGCCCTTAGAATAGTGTTCCCTTAATATAAATATCGCCAAGATATGTAAGCTACTCATAATCAAGCAAGATGCCAAGCATCATATTTTTCTTCTAAGATTTCCAGTTCAAGTTGTAAGTTTGTCTAAGCATAGCCGTTACATATTTATCTTGGGTGGTGCGGTCCTTTTTATGGTGGTAGGAGGAAGAGAGAAGAGGGGGCCAAGGAGTTGAAATTAGCTAGAGAACAGCACTTGGAATTAGATGTTTAATTTTTGTGGGGTTTGATTCGTGTAATTTATAGTCATCTCAAAAGGAGCTCAATGACTAGTAATTAGTGTAACATCAGTATCTACACTAATTATGACATTTTCCCTTATTTACATTGGTAATAATCACAAGGCACTGATGTCTATTTAGCATGCAAGCACTTTAAGCATTTGTTAATTAAGGGGTGATGCAATCAAGGATAGGGAGCCAAATGAATGGTGATCTTCTCCAAGCAACTCCAACCCAATATGTCATGTACATGAAATTTTATTTTAGATCTGATTTATTTAAGGACACACATACACTTATAATTACCATGAAATCACACAAGATAAGACTCAAGAAATTGTTTAAAAAGTTTGGGGAAGATATTTGTAGAGTTTTCTCCAACAAAAGTGCATCTTCAATCCTACAAGAGCCTTTACACCACTAGAAACACTTGCAGTCAACTCACTAAAACCCAACCCTAAGGCTAACCACAAACTCACAAAATCTATAACACAAGAACTACCACACTTTGTCTTCAACTTGCAAGAAATCTATGGCTTCTTGAGCTCTTCTATGCCATTTTTATCTCCATCCTTAAAATGTGGCACCCAAATCTACAAGTTTCATGGATGGAGTCAAAGTGTAGCTCCTCCCTAGTAACTCCCTACAAATGTGGTGCCTTCTTCAAGATTGTCAAGCAATAATCAACGAGTCAAAGTGTAATTCCAAAGTAACTTCTTCCACTTGACCACCACATCAAAGTAAGCATGAAAGATTCTTGATAAAGAACAACTACCCATCACATGAACACTACAATCAATGACAAAGGCATGCAAAAGTCAACAATGTGCAAGGTGGTCCACAAATGTGAGCACTTTCGTGAAATTGTGACTATTCAACTTCCTTGGAGTTTCATGAACCTTCAAACCAGTGTTAAAATAAAGCCCTCCAAGATTCTACCAAAGGTGGATGCTAAATTGAAAAAATAAAATATGTTTTTTGGTGATGTTGATTGTGTTGGCCCCAAGATGCTCCTACATTAGATGCCAAGGTAAGAAAAGACATTAAGCTCCTTGTCATGATGAAGCTTGTAGTAGCTTAATGCCATACTAGTTCTAATATCTCTATGTAGGAATCATCCAAATGACATCTCTTATAGATGTACTCTTCCACTTAATTGGATATTTTGTCCTCCCTTCCCTTGTTCTTCCCTCAACAACTCTTGGATTTTGAATGCACTCTACTTTTACCTTTTGCCTTTCCAGCATTTGTGCTCTCTAATACCAAATATCATTTCTTTGACCATGATTGATATACCTATCAATGTTTTGCATGTTCATTTATAATTTGTTAGTTGTCTAGGCATATAACATACATTCTCCAAATCTTGTGTACTCTTCCTAACTTTTCTTTGCAACCCTACAACATGTAGAATATATTTCTAATGCTTCTGTTTAGTGCACTCTTATAAGCAAACTTAACCATAGGATTATGTTCATCCTCCTTGTTCTCAAACTATTATGGGACTCTTTCCTAGTAGTAAGCATTACCCTAGAATCCCTCACATTCTTCATCTTGCTCCCTCACTAGATTTAAAATGTTTATTTCTTGTCATCTTTGAGAAGTGTGTAGGTATTTTCCCTACTATTAAAAACATTGTGGTCAAACTTCCATGGTCTTCCTAACAAGACATGGCACATGTCCATAGGCATGCATCGTGTTGGCGTAACAACTAACACCTCTGGAGCACAAGTTGGTACGAACAGCTATGCACACTACGCAATGAGTGCTCTTCAAATTAGGAGGGGAAGCTCCCTTGTTGTGCTTGACAAAAATGCTTGAAAAGGGAAATAAACTAACTATATCCTGTCTTTTTGTCTCAGTTGTAAGAGGTACAAGGCTTTCAAGAAAACTCTATATGTTGCAGCTAAGTATTTTCTGGTTTCGCAATACTTAACTATAACACACAAAACTAAGTAACTTTAACTATCCAATCCCCTCAAGAATTTAGAGTATGAGGAAACGGAGCGGGAATGATTATCTGACGATAAGCCAGGTACACACTCACAACGTGAAGGCAAGGTGGCACAACTATCTGCTTGTCTGAATAGGCTTATTGGAAACGACAACACACGATAAACCAAGTACAGATTCTCAACTTGAAGGCAAGGTGGCACAACTATCAGCTCAATCTGAATAAGTTTATTATTCACACACATCACACGATAACCAAGTATAGATTCTCAACTTGAAGGCAAGGTGGCACATCTATCAGCTCAATCTGAATGAGTTTATTGAACACAAAACATGAAGGATAGCCAACTAGGACAATAAATTGCATAGGCAAGACACGCATACAATCTACGATCAAACTAGCCACTATATCTAACTAAGGCAAGAATTCACCATCATAATTGCATGAACCCAAGTGGCATAACAATTCATCATAATAGTAAATACTCTTGAACAGATACTGAACGAGCAATATTGAAGGCAAGGTAGGCACAACATATATTTCTCTCTCATGCAAAAGTTCTTGAACATATACAATAATAGCGATACTTCAAGCAAGGTGGGCACAGCATGTATGCTATCACGCAAAAGTTATGTACAAATGAGCAAAAGCTCTTATTTATAGACATCGAAAGGTGTAGGGAACCCTAAAATCACCTTGAGTCAACTATAGTCTTGCAATGTATGCAAGATTTATTGCTAAACCCTAATAAAACAAACTATATAGTTAACTGGAAAGCTACCATTAGTTAACCGGTACAAATTAATCTAAATGAACAATGTGCAAGCATGCACGTCCTTATTGAAAGCAAGTTAACTGGAACACTACCATCAGTTAACGTAAACCCTAAATATAACTCCAAATGAATAAAGCTAATCCTAGAATAGATATGCATGAGATGAGATAGCGAGTTAACTTGAAAAGATAACACCAAGTTTAACTCCTGTGTGTAATGTCTATCCTGAGAGGTGGGAATTGAAGTCTACTGGTCGTGATCTCAAGCAACCAATCCCTCAACGAGATTGTTAACTGCATCACTGTCTGGAGCTCTGATACTCTACCGAAGTATGCTATGTCTGTGCAACATGTCCTCACCAGCTATGATCTGGGACTGAAGTTCACCTCTGCTCCTGGTTGCTTCATCGAACAACGCCGACATGACTGTAAGCTGATTAATCTTACAGCCAACTGTCTCCCCACTGAAAATAGTATGAATGAGTGCTTGGAGCTCTGATTGTACATCAGTAAGCTTAACATATGCACCACCCTCAATCTGATACCGGCATGGTAAGCGAGATACTAAGGTTCTCACAAACCGAAGTGCACTAGTAACGTGCTCTCTACTCTCAGCCAACTCTGATGCCATCGTTTCCTCTATCTTTGTCTTGAAAACCAACTGTGTTTTCCAAGAGCAGATAGCCTCTTTATCCTCTGCATCTGTGATTGGTTCATATGCCATACTCAGGTGAACAATCATAATCTTGTCCCGGGGTCTACTAATCGCCATGTCTCGCTCCTCATCTTGGAAACGAAGACGAAGCTCCCGTGCATTGTACCACAACTAATATAGCTTTGTAAGCATAGAACGACCTCTAACAACGGACTCCTCCTCCCATTCCTCCAAACGCTTGCCGTATGCAACCAAATGATTAAGCCGAACCTATTTTGCTAGAGGCTCAAGCATCGGTGGGAGTGTGGCAGTGACATCTGACCTGTGTACAAGGCTAGAAATGTACTGACGAAGTTGTCTGATTTCAGCCTTGAGGGTTGCCTTGTCTTCTCCGTCTTTCAGCATTCTATCCCTAACACTGTCTGTAGCAACCTGTAGGAGATCAACCTGAGTCTGGCATGTGCTACGACCAAGGTTGACTATGATAACCTCGAAGTCCTGAGATTCCAACTCTTCCAAACTCTTCCCCTGTGGAGGTATAGCAGTCTCAATGATGACCTCCATATCAGCATTCATCTCCACGTGGACCATGTTCTTGATCCTCTTGTTTGGCGCATCCTAGTAAACCTGATTAAAGTCTGAATGATTAAGGACATAGGATGGCTGCTTCCTCTTCCTTCCCAGTTGAGTTTCAATCCAAGACGGGTCTCGACTAATGCTCTTGGAAGGATATGTACTAGCAACAGGAGGCTCTGACAAGAGTGAATATGTAGAGCTGCTATGAGATGGGGAGTCTAAATCCAATTCGATATGAATCGGGACTGGTGCCTGCTCCGGAACTGGTGTAGGAACTTGAGGATGAACCTCAGGCACTGGCGGACTCTGAACTGGCTTTGTGACAAGATGTCTGACAAGATCCATGTGTGTATCAATGGCAAGCGCCTTACCTTTTGAATTGTTTGGCACTTGACTTTTCTTGGGAGGGTTACTCCTCTTCTTCTGTTTGGGTTTCAACGATGAAGGTAGCGAAGGATCCACCACTGGCGGTTTTGCTCTAGGCACATTTACCCTCCTGGTCTTCTTGCTGTCGAGGTAAAGTATATTGTTCTGAATAACTCTACTTGACCTCTCCTTTACTGATGCGTACTCCTTGGCATACCAATCAACTGCTGGCAGTGGCTGTGTGTCAACCTGCTCTCTAAAAAACTAAGGACTCCTCCCTCATCATATGATAAACCTCCCACATCTTCTGCCAAGAAAACAAAAATCTGTGAGAGAGAGAAGTGGTCGTAGCTACATCTTCGGACCTCGAAGTCATCCACACAATTTTCCCAATAGTCTTCCATAGAAGGCTTATGATATGCGCAACCACCGAGGCGTGTTGTGTAATGACCCCAAGGATCATAGGCACGTACCTCTACAAGATACTTGAGATGATACCTCTCTAGCTCCTGACCTGCAACTTTGGCATCAACTGTTGTTTTGCATCAATATATTCCAAACTGAAAGGGAAAATTGGCAGCTGGTTTATGCTTGCGGCGTAAATGATGATGAACATCATGTAACTGCCTCAAGAACTCCATAAAGACTATTCTATCTGAAGGATAGCGTGAAAGCATGGTTGGATTTCCTGTAAATCCATATACTCGGATATAGGTGTATGTTGGGAACTGAATGAACCAGTCCGCCCAACCATCCATTGTTGCTCTAGCAACTGCCGAGATACAAACGTGCAACTCTTGATCCAAATTTCTCACTGTATAAGTCAGGAAAGCCTCGTGAACACGCTTGAAGTGACGTTCAGCCTTAATGAACTCAAGTTGATCGTAATAGTGATAGACTTTCTGAACATTGAGAATGCCAACGGTGTTTAACCCTCAGAACTGACCTTGATAGGCAATCAAGTACACAAGGTAAGAACACATGTGAAACTCGTGGGCAACTAGGAAACCGGTGATTTGCTTGTGGATAACATCGTTGATGAAGGATGCCCAGTCATAATGCTCCTACCTAGATATGATGCAACCAATGATGTAATACATCCAGGGCTGGAAAACATTTGCATGTGAATGACCTGAGACATCATTCAAGAGTGTAATTAGAATCGCGTACTCATCCTTGTACTCACCACGACCCACATTGTTTGGCAATTTGTTCTTTGTTTGCTTCAACCATTGTTCTGCCATCTTGCTTTGGCACTTGTCTACATCAGCGTTAAATGCATGCTCACACTGCTCCATAGAAATAACCAGACTATTTGAGTGCTGAGGGATACCAAAACTTCTTTCAATGTCCAGAGGCTTGAGACTGCAAATAACTTGTCCATCTACTGACACTATCTCACGAGTAGCAGAGTTGTAATGCTTAATACAAGACATCACAAACTCAACACAATGAGCGGAGATAGCTATGGAAGCGGCCTCAAGTAACCCGGACTACTGAATGTTCTGAATAATCGAATCTCTGATTTTGACTGGATCTAAGACTGCCTCTGGCAGCACCTTGTGGAGATTTGTCTCAACTGTCCCAATGAAGTCGTGAGTTAGGACTGATTTGGTCCTGTATTCAAGCTGAGTGTACTGCATTTTGAAAAAATTTCCCATTGACTGTGAACTCGACTATGTTCTGACAAGATTTCTGGAAAGCTAAAAATAGCCTATCGAAGGGTTATTTTCAGCGAAAAATCTGAGATATGGGTTTTGTCCAGAAAAATATTCTAAGACAACCCAACACATCAAAAATGCGAAAATATGACTTCTACTCGACCATGCAGGGAATTTTCAGTTGAGAAAATTAGAAACTCGAGAACTAATGCTCTGAGCTAAAAATTCCTGAAAATTCAAGCACATGAATTTAATTCGAGGAAGCTATATAGAAACAATCCAGATGATCAAATTTGCCAAAGTTTGCCAATTTTAGGAACATGCGAATTGAAATTTGAGAGAATTTGGAGAATATGAGAGGAGAAAAGACATTTTATGAATGTCTTTCTTTGTCAAAATTGCCACTTGTTTCTCAAATTTGTTGATGATCTATGAAATTGCTCCTGCAAAAGGAATTATTTGATGAAATCGCCACTGAAAACTGATAAAATCGCCCAATCCTGTGAAGAAAATCGCCCTTTGCTTGAAGAAATACGAATTTCTTTGAGCTAGATGAGTGAATTAATGACTGGCGCCATGTTTAAATAAAGTAAATTTGCACCATAATGATGACTGCAAGATTTAAAACCCTCGACTGAAATAGAATGCTTCTGATTGGACCCCTCCAGTTCGAACTGAGATTGACTTGAAGTCCGGAATAAAATAATAATAAAAATATACATCATGCAATTTGAAAATCCAGCTCAAAGAGGTGCCAATTTAAGAAAATTGCCATTTAATGCTCAAATATGCAAAATAAATATTTAATATTATTTTAATCAGTTGACAAACCATATTGAGCTCTTGGACTCATCTGGCGAACTTCACTGATTTCTAAAAATCCTCATTTGTCCTCATAGGCGTCCATTTGCTCAAGATATTACCTTTTTTATTAACTTCCTACTTTGTAGAGCTGACTATAAAGTTACAACTGACCATATTCAACACTAATTTCTGGGTGACCAGGTGATGCTGAGACCGAACAGGAATATTCATCGCGAAGCCTGCAGAGCAAGGAAGAAATGTCTATTGGGAGTCATTACTGCTAAAATCAACGTTTAACACCTCAAAAAATTAGGCACCTTTGATTAAATTGATTTTCAGACATCAGACTTAGCCATTTCTTCATACTACCATCTGACGCTTCAAACGGCTACTGACGATGAACGGTGAACCCTGCTGACTGGATGATAGGCTCACTGCGTGACTAGAAGTATTCTGCATCCAACGAATATACGCAAGGCATCTAAAAGTTGTATTAAGGACTCCAAAAGCAAGGGCGCCCCTGGCCTGAAAAGGCTCAAACACGATTTTGATAAAAGTACAACTCGCAATCAAATGCCCTACTTTGACCTCTGATATCGGGAGCTGGGGTGACCTGATTCGAGCACCGTCTATCTCAGCGCATAGCCAGAAGGACCTAGGAGAGATGTCTCTGGAGGCAACAAAGCAAGAAAACTGCTTCTAAGACCTCAAAGAGAAGGGCTCCTTTCCCAAGATGGAATATACGACCAGACAGCCATTTTCCAAGCTGTCTTCATTTTTTAGTATTTTGCAAAGACCTCGCACATACGAGCGTTTGCCAAATCCCAGAGGTTGACGGCTAGGTTCATTGGATAGCTGGAGTAATTGCACACGAGTCTCGTGAAGACTTCGTAAGCTAATAACCCCATCTGAAAGGCCTAAAGGCTAAGCGCCCCTGGCCTACAGAAGTACAAGAGAAAATACCACATTTCTCCACCCTCTGATTTACATGTCTGGTAGAATCTCTGCCACGATCTCTCAGAATATTAGATTGACAAGTTGACTGGTGTACTGTGAAGCCAGACTAGAGTAGCAAAGATCTCAGGAAGACCTCATCTACAAACTCATCCATCTCAGGGGTCATTTTGAAGGGCGCCCCTAAGCTACATGGGCGCAGATTTAGCAGTTGACAACTTTTTGTGATGTAAAAGCTCCTTGCAACCTCAACTTCTGACTTTGACTGTCGGAGCTCTGGATCTCGAATGTCTACATTTGATAGCTTGTCGGATAGCCAGACTACTTAGGAAGAGATTGAATATATCAACAAGCAGGAATAACAGAATCTAGACCTCCTTTAAGAAGGGCGCCCCTAGGCTTCAGAGGCGCCAAAGCTGTAAACTAACCATCTTTTACAATCTGCAATTTCTTGAAGCTTCAGCTTCTAACCTCAGCAACCAGAGTCGTGGACCTCGAATGACTTGGCAGGATAGCTTGTTGGAGAGCTAGGCCAATTCTGAAGAGATTAACTGTATTTACAAACAAAAGCAACAAGATCTGAGCCTTCAAGGAGAAGGGCACCCCTGAGCTACAGGGGCGCAGATTTGCTTTTGCTTGAAAATTCATAAATTTGATCACTGAAAATGACCCTTTTGACCACTAAAATGATCATGTAAAAGTATAGCCTCGTCGTGAAATGCTCCTTCATTGTGAAATGCCTCGATCTGAGTCCCCGATTCAGGTTTTGATCAATAGGTACTGCTCAATAGTTGCTTTTGACTGACATGACATTGACCAAAGTCCATGCTTGATATTGCCCAAAAACTGTATTTGACATCATTTAACAAGGTTTAAACTCTTTTAAGCAAAATGCCTTGATGAAGCAAAAAATTTGGTTTGGGTACAACACACCGCACCACACCTTATCTTTGTACAACTCAATATGGAAAACTCACAAGACATTGTTCTTTCATCACTACATGACAATCCTTCTATAACCATAAAAAATTGTATGGATTTGGATGCGCCACTCTCCTCAAATGTAACTTATCCACTATTTCCATTGAAACCAAATTATCCATGTTACCATTATCCATGATAACTTTTCAACACTTACCCTTTAATTTATAGATGGTTTGGAAGGGACTTGTTTGCACAAGCTTGTTATTTTCCCTTTATCATTAGGGCTTCTCCCTACTTTGGTTCTTGTAATGGTGAATCAACTAATTCTTCATTGGTTTCTACTACACAAGCTTTGGTCTCACTCCTCCCTTGTCCTTCAAATTATGTCTATGAACATTGATAGGCTTTATGACTAGTTTGGCAAAGGCCACATCAAAAAATAGTTCCAAGAAATCCTCTCCTCCTCTACAATAGCAACCTTGCCTCTAGAGCGACTAGGTCACCCTTGCTTGTAACTTTGAACTTTGTAAATGGTAGTTTCTTCTTCATGTTTTTCCCCCACCTCATGGAACCTACCACTACTCACTCCAATAATGACCCCTTCTTTGTCTTAAAGAAAATGTCTCTATGATATTATGTAAATAATCATAAGTATTATGGATATTTTATTGTAAAATTTGAATAGTCATAATAAAGATGAATTGAATAGCTAAGTCATCTGAGATAAGTGTGGTTACAATCTATTGATAAATTTGCACATTGCTTCTCATTGAAGAAATGCAATTTTGGGTTTACATTTTTTATTTCATCTTGCATTTTTGCAATCTAATTTCTTGGTCTAACATTGCTATTAGAGCATATGTAGTGTTTATTTTGCATCAAATCCTCATCCCCCATCCCTAGTCCTTGTTCTATAGACGTCTGCCATTATTCTTGCTTGTCCTCATTCTTCCACTAATGTTGTGCTTCCCTCAGTTCTAATTTTGTTCAAGAGGTCTTGGCTAATGCATTCAAAGGCCCACATAAATTTTATTATTTTTGTCAAGGGTTTGTACTATGCACTTTATAAACCTCACTACTATTGGAGTAAATAGGTTAATCACCTAGTAATTAATTAATCATCAATTAACTACTTAGGTCCCTTTTTACTTATTCACTTGAGCTAAACTTAGGAGTGTTTTTTTATTATTAGATTTGAGCTATATTTAGATCATTTTGTCTCATATCATAAGATAGGGACACTTGTCATGATCTAACTTAATTCTTACCTAGGGTGTCATTTAGGTTTGTTTTTTCACTTATACATTTAAACATTGTAATAATCCAATTGTATCCAATCTAATTGTATTTATTCAGTAATCAATACAAAATCCATCATGCTTGATGAACACATGGTGATATTGAGAACGGGGGGTGAATCAATATCTAACAATCTTTTACTTCTCAAAACTTAACCAATCACAATAAAGCATTCAAGTAAGCGCTGGCAATTTAGAGCATAGAGACAACACACGATTTTACGTGGAAACCCTTGCAGGAGAAAACCACGGCAACTTATTGCTTATATATCTTATTGATCTTCATCTTTTCTTGTAGGTTCCAACCCATACACAAACTGAGCTCCAACCCAACAAGAGGCTCCAACCTCTATTTGATAGGTTCCAACCTTCAATGGCTGATATAATATGCTTCTTCCTAGTATCTTCTTCTCACAAATCTGATTACAACTCACACAATATCCTTCTTCTAAATCTGATCACGATCCACACAATAACCACCTTTCACAAATTTGATTATAGTCATGCACAATCTTCCTTCCAGGTCTGACCACAAATCTGATCCAACTTTGTCAATGTCTTCCTTTAATTTGATCACTAATATATCAATGTTTTCCTCACAAATCTGCTCTTAATTTTCACACATATTCTTCATACATATCTACATTCATCTACATACATGGATTGTATATTCTTTAATACCAATCTAAAATATTCTTCATACTTCTCTACCCTCTTAAATATGCTCTTTATTACATATATTCTCAAAATAAGTCAGATTTACTCTTCATTTTTCTGCTCTTCCTCTTCCTTATATTCAGAAATATATCATTGATTTTTTAATTTTTTTAACCACGCCTATTCTTTATATCTTCTCACTCCAAGTAATGGACACACTCTTTCCCAAAGAACAACTTTTGCCCTTTCACAATGAAATCGATGTCTTTTATTTATCTAATCGTTGATTATTTTATATTCTTTTGACTTCATAAAGTCGGCCAGAATTAATGAGTCAGCCACTATAAATATTTGTTTATATTAAAAACTTGATCGTTGCCTTTTGTCAAGGTCGACCCATATTATATCATTTTAAGAAGTTGAAACGTTGTCATTCTTAATCACATTTGTTGCCTTACTAAATTGGTCTTTAGGAATATTAGTCATTGCTCCTCATTATGATTCCATTGGTCAACTGCTATTCTAAATCTGCTTTTGGATGAGAACGATATTTCATTTAATTCCTTACTTTTATTTCTACTCTCTTTTATATCTTCTTCAAGCCTATTTACCAAGGGGGTTGACCTCTTCTGAAGATATTAGATAAAAAAACTATTTATTATCTAACATATTGCAAAGAGGGTCAATATGGAAGGGGTCGACTAGCACATAAGGATCAAAAACTTGTCTTTAGTTCTTTAATTTAATATATTTGAACAATGGATATTGATATGAATATTGGTCATGTGGTCATTTGGGATCAATTTCCCTCTCGACATCAATGATAATAAATTCGTTCATTTGCTTTGACATTAATGACTCTGACAATCTCCACAACAAACTCTTTGACATCAATTACAACCTTGTCCACCTTTGACATCAATAATACATTGTTTTTCTAGATTAGATCTTCTTTCATGGTTGCATAGAAAATTAGTTGTTTTCTCTCAATGTGATATGCATTTTGGTTGCAGGTGATTTCTAGGAGTTGTGGGGTTCACTATCAACTCCAACATGATATCATAGCACCAAATCTATGATTTCTTGTCCAAAATTTGAGAGACTCGACATTGAAAAAAAATTAGCTCATCTTGGAGCAAAATGGGCATCACTGTTGAGTCTAGACCGACCAAAAACCTTAAGATCGCTTATCAAATCACTCAAATATGAGTAGTTAAAAAAACATTTTTTTAAGGGCACATATGTTGAGGCAATACTATCCATACGGCTGTATGGATTTGTACAACCATACACAGAAGTACATACAATTGTCAGTAATGGTGCACACCATGACAAGTAGGAATGTATTTTTAATATTTTGGTTTTTCAATTTTTTTTAAAATTAAAATTGAAAAACAAGGTGTTTAAAACACTTGCTCAAGGGTTTATACCCTACATAGGCGTGTAGGGTATGTCCCATGCACAGTGAGCTCTATGCAATATCGACGACGATGTCTATTGCGCATCCCCTATTATCAACGACGGATTCCAATGACTGATCAATGACAGTTTTGCAACTAACATGAGTTTTCAATAAAAAAAATTCTTGCAGATAACCCCTTTTTTAGTGATCAATGGGACCCTCATAGTAGTGAGATTATGGTCAGTAATATTTCAGCCTATCTTAGCATATTTCGCTCACACAAGTTTTTTCCAAGCACTTAAATTTTTTTCTACCAGATGGGAATATTTTGGCAAGTATAGGAATATTTCAACTACCAGGTTTTGTTAACGTAAGCCTATGTACCCTAGTTGGCCCCTCCAAATGCCTTCAATCTTGCTTATAGGGGGGGAGGGGGGCTTTTTTGTCATAACTTGGGCATACGGTATCAAAATTGGGAAAATGAGATATCATCAGAAATTTGATTTTATGTATTTTCCAATGGTTCAATTATCATCACCAAATTTTGTTGTTAGTATAGTTGATTGTCTATTGAAATCCGATCATCATTTTTGGCTTGAAGCTCACAAGTTTTTCCCTTATATCTCCGATTTTCGCAATTCTTGTGGTATTGGAAAGGTATTTTAGAGCTTTTCATATCCATCCATGCAATTTTTTCTAGAATTTTCCTTAGGTACCTTTTATTCATTTTTTTGTGATTTCACATTCTAGTCAATTACTTGGACGATTTGACACCTAAAAAGTATATGTTTGCATGAGATGACTTCATTTAATTTTCTTTACATTCATTGAGATTATCAATCTTTGATTTTTTCATTTGAGGAGGTATCATGGGTTTTTTGGTTCATCCTTATGTGGTCATCCTGGAAAAGGATAATATGAGTCTTAGTGAAACAACATCCTGCCACATCTCAGGTGGCTTGACCTTTTTCCTTATCTTTATGGACTCATACCTACACCAAACACACCAAGGAGTAGATCATTTTGGGGTATTATTAGTGATCATGTTGTAGGAGTGATTTGTTCTAGTTTTGATCTTGATGATATGTGTTTTGTATCGGACATTGATTGTCCCCACACACTTTGGATTAGACTTTGGGAGACCCATGGAGACCCTCATATCTCTCCATTCCCAAAGGATCCTACTACAAATAGTCTTATTTCCCTTGATGATGCAGATTTCATACCCTTTGATGATGATACTTTAGAGGAGCTTGAGTATATCATAGGTCTTGTATGTTTTGATGGATCAAAGACTTATCTTCATGTTCCTATTCTTCATATTGAGATCCAATCTCCATATTCTATTGTTTTTTACTAGTTTGGTATCGCCACATCCATGGCCCCTATTGGTTCAATGCAACAAGACCATCATCGTCCATGCATGACTACTTGATATTCATATCTTGTAAACATATTATCCTTGTTTGTGGAGTCTAAGGCCTTGTAGTTGGGATTTAGTCATGCATCCATCATTGCATTCATCATTAGGTTTTTAGCTTCTCCTTAAGTTGATCTTAAGGAGGGGTGTTGGATTAAATAGGTTAATCACCTAGTA
>VDFB02344592.1:0-45086 GCA_007258455.2 Sequoia sempervirens | reverse complement strand
AAGATGAGATGTGGTAGCAGTAAATCTAGTTTCTATATTGTTTTCTACATTTTATCATTTTGTTGTTGTAGCCTTTCAGCCTTTTGTTGTATTTGTTGTATTATATATATGCACAATCATAGTCACATTATGGCTTGGCAAATCAAAAGTGTAAATGGAATTCAATTACATGGGTTTAAAACAAGAAAAACATGGGTAAAACACAATAAATTAAAAGACGCTAAAATACTCATAAAAACATGGAAAGAAACTGCAATTGTTATTTCATGCCAAATAGAGTGCATAGAAAGAGAAACAGTTTCCAAAATTATATTGTCAATTACTTTGGAATTCTCATTAAGTATCAATTTTTCTATCTTATAGTACACATTGAATTAGACTCATTACTCATAAGTCAATTGCCATATATAAAACAAAATTAAACAACACAAAATTCAAAATTTCAAATAGCTTCTAAGGCAGTATAATATCCCCTTAAGTTTTTTTTTGTAAATATTAGCACAATTTCACCACTGTTAGCGTTAGCTCCAAATATAAACCAACAAGAATAGTAACCCTTCACCTTTTGATCACCAAGATCCCAATGTGGGCGAGGTGAGAGCATACAGTGCCGGGGATCGTTAGCAAATTGAAATGTAATTACAACTAAACATAGGCGGCAAGCTGACCATAGAATGAAGGAAATTACAAACTCAACCACTTATGTAGCGGGAGTGGAGATATTAACAATTAATAAGGCGGCAAGCCAACCATGAATCCACACTACCACTTATTCAGCGGGGGGAATTAAAATACAAGTGCTGAAAGTAAAAGCAGACTCAACTACTTCTTCAGTGGGAGTATAAACAAGAATATAAAGTGCAAATTATAAATAGCTGTTAGTAGTACTAAACCAGCTTTACAAAATAGATAATTAGTTGCACAACAATTCAGTTTTTTGTCTCCAAATACATTAGATTGTTAGAGAAATATTCCCTAACTATTATAACATGAAAATGATCAAAAGTTGAGCACATTCAGCAGTATATCAGATTTGAGAAGTAACAGAAAATCAGACTAGCAGTATTGAATTCACCAAAATGTTCATATCTCTCTCCAAACACCTCCGATGAAGATGAAACTGAATGCAAACGGAAGCTAGGAGTTGGGCAATCAAGTACCAATGGAGAAACCTCACCAAATATGTCTGGATTATTTGTGCACACTTCCCAATGCAGCCACAGTGAGAAACCCAATCTCCAAAGAGGGGCGACCAACTCTAGAAATTTATAGACACCTTCAAAAAATATGAAACTTTGTGCAAAGGGGCGCCTTAGCAAGGGAAAACCATAGAGACAATACCCAGAACCAAGATAAATTTGCCCAATGAGCTATGAATGAAAACGTGCTATAGCCAAGCACAAACCAACAACAATAGAACAAATTATACAACAACAATCTGCTTAAATAAATCAGAAATTGAAGCTCTATCTGCACTCCTGAGTGAAGCACAGTCTTTAGCAAGTCCAGCTAGGTACTATCTTTCAAGCACGAAGACTAGAAGAAAAAACTAAGAGGTATGCATTCCTCGAAGCAAAGCTCTGAAAATATTTCAGTAGCATAACATTATCATAATTTCCAAAAGATAAAAATGAATGAGCAAGACTTGAATAAATAGACTTCTCTTGGCATTCGAATCACCTCTGTAACTCCCAAGAAGGAACTGAATCATTTCATCTTCCCAAGAGGGACGCCACCTTTTTGAAAGAAATGAATTATTAATAAAACACTTTATTTCACAACTTAGGCGTCCAAATAAAGTAGCAATTAAAACTACTTTTAAAACATTAATATTCTCATTTGGGTGTCCACTTAGGAAGTCCCACTTTCTAAAACAACTTGAAATTGATTGCCTAGGCATGGTGTCCAAAAAGCAACATTGAAAAAATGTGTCATGTCCCTGCTTTTTAATTTACACTGCTTTGTCGAAGGTTAGCTTCATTATTCATCCCTGTGAGAATGTATGTGAGAGTAGTGAGATCATCCAAGTGCTACCTTGTTTGTAGCTCCAGCCAGCACAGGGTCAGGTTGGGCCTTCGCAGAATCTTCCAGAGTGCTTTTTCAGGAACTTTCTATTTTTAGAAAGTTAGGTCAGGCGGAAGCTGCTATTTTGGGCAGGGCACCTGGTTCAACCATTCAACTCAAAATCGACCCAGTTCAGCAGTTTGATGATCAGACGGAGAAATAAGGAGTATTTAATGAATTATTAAATATTTAATAATTTGACTTTATATTAAAGTCACTTTATTGAAATATTTAAATATTTAATTATTTGGCTTAATTATAAAGTATTTATTGTACTTTATAATAAATTATTAAATGTGACTTAATGAGTATTTTATATTCATTAAAATATGGACGCCAATAATTAATGATTTCTCCTAAGTTCTAAAGTGCGAATTAAATCATTTAATTTAAATGATTATTTTAAAGGAGTTGGGTCGAATTTTTCAAAGGGCAGTATATATTCTCAGCAAGGACAAATCGAACCATTATGATATGATTATTCAACTTTGTCTTTTATTGAGAGCTGTGGAGTTTGTGAAGAAACTAGGGTTTCTGCAAATTCGTGCATTTTTCAGGCTTTGGAGAACGATACCTCTTCAGAGTCAAGCTTTCTGAGGTTGTGAGAGATCAGCTGAAGATTGCTAAGTAAGGTGGCTTCATACAGGAGTCATATTTGTGCTTAAAAGTGAAGAATTTTATTGAGGGTTTGAGCGTTGAAAGTATTTAAATTTATCATTGGCAGCCATTATCAAACAGATTTGCTTTTATTTGCTTAAACGCTACAGTGCACGTGAACATTACAGTACGCGTGAACAGTAAAAGCTACAGTGCCGCTACAGTATAATCCAGATTTGCAAGGGTTCGATGTAGAATATATTTATTGCTGATTCGCTACAGTACCTCGGGAACAGTACCCGCGCTACAGTATAATTCTGATTTGCATCAGACCAGTTGAAGTCTGCTGTCAGCATACCATCAGGTTCCTTGTTTGTTTTAGTCTTGCATTGTTAAGGTCAGTCATGCTGTAGAAGTCTTACGCTGTCCTAGACAGCCTTCAAGCTTTGTAGTTTCAATCAAAGTATGAGATTAGAATCATATTTGCATAGATTATGTTAGTTTGCAGCTGTAGATGAATGCATTTACCAGCATTATTATAATTTGGAGAAGTCGATATAATTGCCAAGAGTCTTGGCTTTAATGAGCATTGTATTGAGTCTTAATATTGTAAATTGGAGATACAGGTTGCTGGTTGTTAATAAGTTTTCAATAAGCATTTCCATATTACTCAAATTCAGATTTTAGTATGCATGCCAATTGTTTGTCAAAAAGTCAATTGGCTGTAGGTGGAAATTTTGCATATAGAAATCATTTATGAGCATGGTAAAGGATGAAAATAAGTCATTTATGCATTAAGATTATAGCTTAGACACTATAGAAATCATTTGTAAGCATTTCTATGCATTTGTCATCGACTACAAGCATTTATGTCAGACTGATAACTCAGACCAGCAAGCTGAAAGTTTGCAAAAGAACTGTTTGACAAAATTTCAAAAGAACAGAGAAGAGTTTTTGAGTCAGCTTAGGCTAGGCTCATTACAAAATGACTAAGTTATTAAAACTTAGTTCCAAGAGGAAAGAAGCCAACACCCCAAATTGAATTGCCTCACTACCAAAAATAGAATGATGGACCGAAATGACTGTGCTACTGCTAGGATGACACTGCCATAAATAGAACTTACCAAAAATAACAAACTGTTATAAATAGTAAGTGTTTGCAAACTTCATTTGAACAACAACTGAGCAGTTATCATGACTTACTAAAAATAGTAAGTGTCTGAAAAGGTTGACAAAATCAGATGCATGTTATACCTTACTGGAGTTTTCTAAAAACCCAGAAAAACCCAGAAACCTTTTCTGCATGCAAAGTATCAAATAGAAATTCATGTCATTTTCATATCATGCATGTTACCACATCCTGAAGCTCTTCAAACCCAGAAAGCTCCACAAAACTCATTTCCAAACTCCTGCATGCAAGTCTTCAAAAACTCATCTGAAATCTCCTACAAAATAGGAAACCCTAATTTGCACTTCTGATTAGCCTATAGGTTTTCGAAAATAGGCTAATTTTCACTGAAGAGTGTAGGGCTAGATTGGGGACATTACAGGCAGTCATTACTAGGTATGTGAAGTAGAAGTCGATGCTCTTGCTTTTGCAGCCATTTAGTACAAATCAGCACATTCACAATCATCGAAAGCCTCATTCAGGATATCTAAATCCTCTTCACTAAATGTAGGCTTCTCCTAGTTTGTGATCCATTTGAAATTAGGATCAATCTCATCTAGATCAATTGGTTGATCATCTTCAACATTACTTGAGGTTAGCAATGATGAATGCAGAAATTCTCAACCTACTAGTTTATGTTACAAAAATATGAATTATTTAAAGTAATAATTGGAAAGTATCTAAGCTCAAAATTTTTTCAAGCAAAGATAAGGGTTGTGGTGGAGAAAGACCAAGTAATTCACTTGTTGTTGGTTGAATCGCTTGCATATATTAGAGTGTATATGCTCAAATGCACTCCATGAATTCTCACAAGTAGAAGAATTGCATGGATGGGTTATAATTCTCCTTGTCATCCAACAGAGTGATTTAGTCTCATGGCCAAAGCACTCTCACCATTGCATTGACATTTAGTTGTAAAAGAAAAATTTATTAATAAAGCCATGTGATTGAGTTCCATTTAATGTATAATAAATTGAATTGCAAATTATTAATTTAGAAATGAATATCTAGTGTTACTATCTTCCTTAAATCCTTTACACATATGTTGGAGAAGAAGCTCTTTGCTTTCTTGTATAATAGCAGCTCCGCTATGGCTGCTTGTCTTTCCTTTACATTGGGAAAGAACGTGGAAATGCATTTGAACAACCTTGCACTCACTTCTCCATCCTCCTTGAATGATGAACTATAATAAACTATGCTACCAGGTTCTTCTTTATTGCCCTTGTATTGGTTGTGGCCCCATTGTGGGTCTAGTATAGCCTACGGTTTGGCCTAGGCACCTTAGGTGCATTGTGGGTCCTATGAAAGACCCATAGGGTACTTGGGATGCTCGAGGTAGACCTCGGGTGAACCCATATGAAGGTTCACGCATCATTAATTATTCTGGTAGATTGATCTTAAGATGCCATTATTTATCCATGTTTTGTTAACATTTATTGAACTTTTTTCTATTATTCCATATGAGTTACTATGATTTTGGGTCATATTTGAAGGTGAAATATTCTTTTTATTTCTTTCTATATTACTTCCTAAAAGAAAAGCCCATCTAATCTTTGTGGGAGATTTTCTTATTCTAATCTACATTTATTTGGAAATGTGTAGAGGATTGCAATATAAGATCATTAGTGTTTTCACTTTTCTGATCTCATATTTACTCTGCATTCTTACTATGAATAAATGCCAATTTTTTTTATTTCAAACTAAAAAAGAATTGTAATAGTTTTTTACATCCTTCTAATTTTTTCCTTTACTTGTAAATTGATTGAGGGAGTAGTACCGATTGTTAGTTTTTAATGATCAGAAGTAAAGCACAGAAATTAATTCAAAATCAACACAATAACACAGCAGATACCCTGGGAGAACCTTCCACTTGAGGGAGAAAAACCCAGCAACAATATATCACTTACATATTGAATGTCAACAAATGTCTTCTTTACAAAGAGCCAATATGAAGGCCAAGAAAGAGCACCACAATCTGATGCTAACACAGTAATATTATAATGCCTTCAGATGATACACTCAGCCTTCTATCAATATGTCGATCTGCACTATATGAACTTCTTCCAGATGTAAACTCAGCCTTCTACAAGACGCGATCTGCATTTGAAATATAGTGCTTCTTTCTGCTGGTAATATCAAACTCTTCCAGATGTAAACTCAGCCTTCTATGCGATTCAGTGCCATTGAAATATTCGCTCTTGGTGACACCCGAATTAAGCACTTCATGAATATCGAATGAACAATGTATGTGAATGAGAGTGAATTACAAATGAAGTACAACTAATGAGAATATATACAAACTGAAGAGAGAGACATGACTCTTCATAAACAACAAGTCGGCCTATATTCAAAAATCGTGTCTCTTAAATGCAAGAGGTTGGCCTCATAAAATCACTACTCTTCATAACAAATTGTGCCCATATGAAACATGATGTTGGCTTTAATAAGGAAATCGGACCTCTTCATCAAATCGCACCTTCATAAAAATTGTGCCTCTTCAAGATAGATCGCTGACTTCATAAATTAAATAGCTTTGGCTATTATTTAATTTATCATATGAAGTAAGGAGATCGGCTGGTAGTAATGACCGACGCTGCATGAACATCAACACTGATTACTAAGAGAGTCAAGAGACCATAATAGATAAATCCTTTCTATGCTTAAAGTGTTGATTCAAAAATCAATAGAATGTTGGATGTGGAATTTATATAATTTTTTGATATTTTGTTCATATTGCATTTATATCATAATAAACTATGAAAATTCAAGCCTGCAGGTCATATATTGAGTATTACTATATATATACTTGTACATATACATACATGTATATATGTACATGTAAATGTATGCATATATGTATATGTAAATATATGCATATATGTATGTATATTATATTCATATACATATATATGAACTGTACCTGTACACAAGGAAAAAAGTGTCATACCAACATGCTTGAACCCCATACTTGTAATGTCCCCTTTTTCGGCATGATCGTGTTTGATGGTGGTTAGTCTATTACTTAGACTCTCGTAGGCTAACAAGTTGGGTTAGAGGGTCAATGGCATTATTTGATGGGTTTTGTCGTTCTCATCCTTTGACTTCAGTGATTGGCTCACAGCAGGCCTTGGTAGTTCAGTGATTGACAGCTTCTGATGGCACGTCAATACAACAGGTTATGAGTGAGATATTAATATTCTCGTGAAGTTGAAGTGTTTTAACTTTATTTAATGGAATATTATAAAGTTGATTTGACTTTATAATAAAGAATTCACTTAAATTTATTTAAGTGAAAATTAAAACACTTTATCAAAAGGGGCGCCCATTTATTTATTCATTGACTATTGAAATGTTTAAACTACATTTTAAATGTATTTTAAAGTGAAATTGGCGTCACTTTTTGGAGATGCGTGCCTTTTTGTGCATATAAGGCAGCCAAAGGGAAATTACAACTCTATTATTGACTATTTGACATTTCTCTTGGCTTTGGCTTTGCTTGCTTCTCTAAGACAAGGGTTTTAGGAGTTTGCTTATCTCTGGAGAACGACAACTCTTCACAGATCTGTGATTGTGAGACTGTGAAAGATCAATTGAATGATTGCAACAACGGGGGCTTCAATTCAGAAGTTTCTATAGTGCTTAATCAGGGATTTCTGTGCATATTCAGTAGAGTTCTTCAATAAAATAAAGGAGGGTTTGTGAGACAGGCGCCTATCTTCATTTGGTGATCATTCTTGTTATGGTTGTTCTTTCCTTGCAGATGGTGTGTTTTCTTCTTGAAGGGTGTGGCTCTTAGATAAAGGGCGTTTCGAGTTTTCTGGGAGAAACGCCTTCTTTATTGAGGGTTTCTCATCTCCTTCATTGGCGTCTAGCTTGTTCCCTGCATTTGCTTCAGTTTTCAGGCTGGAGGTTGCATTCAGTTGAATTCTACGCTTGAAATTGTTAGTTTTCATCATTCTTGGCTGGCAAACTGGAATAATTTCTTATTAAAATAATCTGGAGTATTTCGGGTATGTCTGAAATTTGTAATCTCTTTGTTTTAGTTATTTAATACCTTCTGCACTTCCATTTGGTAAATTTAAGCTCAGTTTTGAGTTTTATGAGCTTTTATATGCTGTGCCCCTTCATTTCTCTCTAGAAACTTTCTTAAAAAAACTTAAAAGAACATAAAAAGATAATCAAAACAACAGGGGTTTGAAGAGGAGCCAGTTGGGCTCATCACAGTGGTATCAGAGCACTGATCCTGCCAGCCTGGAGGGTCAGCAGCTTCTATGCGGTCACATCAGGACAAATTTGACAAGTACTACTCACGCAGGGGTCCCGGATAGCGGAGAAGTACCTTTGAACCGTTTTCGACATTTCCATTTGACGAACAGGACGAAGATTTAGAGTTGGATAACATGGCTGACAAAGATGAGGAAGGACCATATAGGAACCGTCTTAATGACGAGGACAGGGAGGCCAGAGATGTACTGAGAGGCCTTGTTGCAGGACAGGAACAGGTGGTGAACATCCTCCAGCAGCTAAGTACCAACGTCCAGAATTTGAGCATTTAGAGAAGGCCGAATCGGGATCCGGATCAGGAAGGTAGTGTACATGGAGATAGACAGAGGACAGTTACTCCAGTACGCACCTATGACACGCCTACTCGGCCAACATTTATCATAAATGATCCTGTTGAGGAGAATGTGGCTGAGGGAGGTGATGTGAATTTTGCAGATAACATCATGACACAGCATGATGAGTGGGATGCTTTGCCCCAAAGAGTTAAGGATCACCTTAACTTCGACAGATTTTTGAGCCAGAAAAGAGAGCATGGCAGGAACTGGACAGATAGGAGGCCTGAAAACAGGTATAATGATCTAAGGCAGGCTACCAACAAACTTACTTTAACTAATTTTGATGGCAGTGGCAAAGTCATAGCTCGAGCCTGGGTGATCAAACTAGATACTTTTTTGACACTACGTCCAATGGTAGAAGAGGATGCCATAAGATTTGCAACATTTCACCTGGATGGCGTGGCACATGACTGGTGGCACCATGGCATGGTCACACTCCATCATGATAGGATCTCTTCTTACCAGGAATTCACTAACAGATTGGTTGAGAGGTTTGACAGGCGTGATCCAGAACTTTACTTCAAAGAACTTACTCAGCTGAAGTAGTTGGGTAGCTTGGATTCTTATATTGGTGAGTTTCAGAAGCTCTCAGTTATGGTTACCGGAATCTCATAAAGGAGACTTGTCATTCTATTTGTAGAAGGTCTCCATGAGCCAATGGAAGGTTGGATCAAGGCATTTGATCCACCTACCTTGCACGAAGCTATGAGAAAAGCTTGTAGCATGGAACTTATAGCTTCACGTGGTAAGTTCACTTCAAATGCAAAAGCATCTTCATCCTATAGTGATAGCAAATCAAAATCTAAGAAATCAGAAAATGTTGATGAAAAAATGAAGTTTGCAGCTCCATTGGACTGAGAAACAATAAATGATTTGCGTAAAAGGAAGCTATGTTTCTATTGCAAAGCTCCTTATGACCAAAACCACAATTGTCCTCTTAAGCCTAAGGGTACAAATAGACAAATGGAGTGGTTTTATGAGGGTGATGACATTGCTGATTTAACGGATCAGCAAGCTGGTTTTAAGGATGGGAGTATGCAATCTATCATTCTCGTCAATGAAAAAAGTGAGAAGATAGAACAAGAGATTCTAGAGGAGGGTTATCATTTTGCTTCTAGTTCCATGGGGTCAGAGGTATTTGATTGGGATCAGAACAGTTATGAGGCTCAGTTTGTAAACAATCCTCTTTATGAGGCAGATGCTACATCTTCTTGTGATAATCCACTCTTTGAGGTGGATGCCAATTCTACTCTTGACCCTGATTTAGGGGTGAGCTTTGATCATAGTATCGTAGATTCCGTCAATGCATCGGGATTTCAGATAGAGCTTGTTGAGGAGGTTCCCAGTGTGTACATGGTCAGGAGTCTACACAGTTTCACTTTCAGTCATCATGTACATGACCTATTTCGGATGCACAATTTTGGTATGCACGTGTTAGACATGTTGGATGATAGCATATCTCGTTGCAGTTTTAGGGAGCAAGTGTTGTTAGCGGTTTGACTTGCTTTCTTATGAGTTCCTCTCTCCTATGACAGATGGTGTTGAGATTGACAGGGTACAGCATGATGATCCAGCTAATCAGATATGGGAGTTATAGGAGACAGTTGATGACAGTAGGGACATTTCACAACACTATCCTTGCGATCCTGGTGGAGTGGTTGATTCTTTGTTGTTGAGATTGCTTGTGGACAAGCAATTGCAGGGAGGGCAGACTGTAATGTCCCCTTTTTCGGCATGATCGTGTTTGATGGTGGTTAACCTATTACTCAGACTCTCGTAGGCTAACAGGTTGGGTTAGAGGGTCAATGGCATTATTTGATGGGTTTTGTCGTTCTCATCCTTTGACTTCAGTGATTGGCTCACAGCAGGCCTTGGCAGTTCAGTGATTGACAACTTCTGACGACATATCAATACAACAGGTTATGAGCGAGATATTAATATTCTCGTGAAATTGAAGTGTTTTAACTTTATTTAATGGAATATTATAAAGTTGATTTGACTTTATAATAAAGAATTCACTTAAATTTATTTAAGTGAAAATTAAAACACTTTATCAAAAGGGGCGCCCATTTATTTATTTATTGACTATTGAAATGTTTAAAATACATTTTAAATGTATTTTAAAGTGAAATTGGCATCACTTTTTGGAGATGCGTGCCTTTTTGTGCATATAAGGCAGCCAAAGGGAAATTACAACTCTATTATTGACTATTTGACATTTCTCTTGGCTTTGGCTTTGCTTGCTTCTCTGAGACAAGGGTTTTAGGAGTTTGCTTATCTCTGGAGAACGAAAACTCTTCACAGATCTGTGATTGTGAGACTGTGAAAGATCAGTTGAATGATTACAACAGCGGGGGCTTCAATTCAAAAGTTTCTACAGTGCTTAATCAGGGATTTCTGTGCATATTCAGTAGAGTTCTTCAATAAAATACAGGAGGGTTTGTGAGACAGGCGCCTATCTTCATCTGGTGATCATTCTTGTTATGGTCGTTCTTTCCTTGCAGATGGCGTGTTTTCTTCTTGAAGGGTGTGGCTCTTAGATAAAGGGCATTTCGAGTTTCCTGGGAGAAACGTCTTCTTTATTGAGGGTTTCTCATCTCCTTCATTGGCGTCTAGCTTGTTCCCTGCATTTGCTTTAGTTTTCAGGCTAGAGGTTGCATTCAGTTGAATTCTACACTTGAAATTGTCAGTTTGCATCATTCTTGGCTGGCAAACTAGAATAATTTCTTATTAAAATAATCTGGAGCATTTCGGGTATGTCTGAAATTTGTAATCTCTTTGTTTCAGTTATTTAATACCTTCTGCACTTCCATTTGGTAAATTTAAGCTTAGTTCTGAGTTTTATGAGCTTTTATATGCTGCGCCCCTTCTATTTCTCTCTAGAAACTTTCTTAAAAAAACTTAAAAGAACACAAAAAGATAATCAAAACAACAGGGGTTTGAAGAGGAGCCAGTTGGGCTCATCACAATACCTATCTGCATACCAGGATTGACAACTTAGATAATATATAGAGGGACATACCAGGATTGACAACTTAGATAATATATAGAGGGATTCGAGAAGTAGCTTGCAACATCTATATGACAATTTATTTTGTTTACTCTCCTATTTGATAAAATGAAGACTTGAAATAGTGAATAGAATTAATAATGCATATTAAGAGGAGTAAAAGTATATCTTTATTTGCACATTAAGTTATTATAAAAGTAGACCAGAGATGGTCAGCCAAGGATAAAAGGCGATCCGACTAGATCATATTGCTTTCCTTAATGGTACAAAATCTATTTAAAGGACTTGACAGTTGCCAAGAGAAACACAATTGCCAACTAACTAACTCTTATAACCACTTGAAACCTTGTCATCCTTGGTCTCATGAGCTCCTTTCCCTCAACGAATTTTCTCATCATTCTAAATACCCTAGTGTGGTTACAAATGAATTTGGTGATGAATCTCCCCTCTCTACTATATATTTTATTTAATTAGACTTTCCAGTGCCCTCAAGGATTGAATCAATGCAATGTGTTGCACATGGGCTCCAAAACAATGTGAGGTACTTTTCCATGAGAAGTTTGCTTGCTCCCACACAATTTACTGCATTGGTAGTGATGAACTAGATTACATATTGTGGGCCAACCTCCATCACTACTTCATCAAACTATGAACAACAACAAGTGGGCTGATTTCACTTTATTAAAATTTGATACATGTATTTATTTAAAGAAGATCATTCCACTTTGGGACACAATAAGAAGGTTGATCAATGTACAATTCCTTCTATTAGTCCACCTATCAAACATAATGCTGCAAATTGTAATCCTCATTAACTACATCGGTAACATCTTACATTATGTTTCTTAGCATGTTATCTCTAAAGATTTTAGATGATGGGGCCTTGAAACCAGGACCCAAAATAACAATTTCATTCACCATGGCCTATCATCAAGGAGATTGAGCAACATTGGTTGGGATACTCAAATAGTATCAAAAGTTTGCAATCAGATTATTAGTTTGTGCATGGACATTTTTCCTCAATCTTGTACTCTCCAATGATGGTTGCAATCTAGGTGTGGTGTGGGGGGAAAAAACTGCATTCACTCTTCCACCACCAATACTAGGTCTCTTAAAGTGTTACTTTGTGGCAGTGCAAAAGAGGGTGTGCTTTGAGAAAAAATAGAATTATGTCTTGATGGTAGATATTCTTCATCATCACCAATGATTGTTCTACATAATGATAATCAATTGACTCACTAGAAGATTGTGTTGTAATGTCCCCTCTCTAGGCAGTGTTTACCAGTTGGAGGTTAGCCCATCATTGCGACCCTCGTGGGCTAGTTCAGTGGTTAGAGGGTCTTCTTGTTAGTAGATATTGCCAGTTCGGGACATGATACATCATCAGTGCTCATTGGTTATCAGGTTCTAGCTTCTGCATTTGACATTTGTCATGTTGGGAGGCACTTACTATTTATAGTAAGTCACATACAGGGAGTTGCTATTTTAGGTAGAGCACCTGGTGACTGGATATTTGCATATATTCAGTGTTTATTGGAGTTGGCTTATGTGGTTTTCATATTCTTTAATGGAAGCAATTATTTAAATATTATTTCATGAGCTTATGTTATAATTTCACTTTATATCATTAAAGTGGGGCCATGGGGCCGCACCCCTTCAATTAGTCATCACTTAAAGAATATTAAAATATTTGGGCGCCACCTCTAAGTCAACTTAAGCATCAAATTCAGATATTATTTAAATGATGCAAGTGTGAGAGAAAATCGAACTTCATGAGGGAGTATATAAGCCTTCACTCACAATTCGACCTCACCTTTTTGTGAGCACTTGACTTTGTGAGAAAATCGTCCTTGGGAGCTGTGCATTCATTTGCATGGATTTCAGCTTTGGGAATTGAGGAATTCTCAGGGTTTTCTAGCAGCATCTGAAGTGGTGAAAGATCCGCCTAAGTTGCAGATTGAAGATTCAAATATTGAGCCTCATTTGATTTATTCATTGAAGAAGATTTCAAGGGTTTTGTGATGAATTTGCAAATATGATTCAGCATGTTTGTGGCCATCAATAAAGATCATCTACAGCCATAATAACACACAGAAATTCTGGTTCAAGGAGGCCAATCTTGCTGATCTGAAATAAACACAAGGGATTTGGCTGGGCGTCTTCTACCTTGGCCAAAACGCCTCCTTTAAGAGGTTCTAATCACCTCCAATTTGGACGGCTAGGCTTGGGAAGTGTACAGCATCAATAATAAAGAGGGAGGAGTTTGTAAATCTGGAGTTATCATCAACAATCAGACTTCATCAAATTCTGAAAGTCATTTCCAGATTTCATTATCATATGCTAAGGACCTCTGGTATGCCTCCAAATGTATTTGATGATTGTAAATATGATATAGAACAATAAAGTGTGTTCATTGTTCTCTTTTCAGCCTGTTTAGTTTCTGCTTTTTCATATATATTGCACAATATATTCTCTGTTCTTTGCATTTCTCATATTGTTAAAAAAAAACACAAAAAAAATACAAAACTCAAAAACAAGAAAAGAGATTTTCCAAGCAAGCACTTTCAGCAGATCAGAAATTCTGGGGTTGAGAGTTTCCTGGTCTGCCACAATGAACCCAAGGTAATTTTGGTCTTTTTCACCTTACTTTTTGCATAGGCATCAAGTGACAACCTTGTTGTTCCATCACATTTGTAGGACAGCTATTTGTTCAAGCATTCACTTCATGTCTTGGCATCCTTGCAAGATGCCATTTGAAATGGTTGATTCCCCTACCATTTTCTGTGATGTCCCCGTTTTGGTCAGTTCTCGGGAACAGTGTGTTAGCCCTTTATTGGACCCTTGTGGGCTAGCCGGATTGGTTAGAGGGTCAGTGGTACTTTCTGGAGAGTTTGATCGTTCTGGTTTTCAGAGCCCACTGATTGGTTCACAGCAGGCATTGGCAGTGCAGGAGTCGACAGCTTCTGACGGCACAGGATTATATGGTGTTTTGAGTGAGTTATGGGTTTTTAAGTGATTTAAGTATTAATTGATTTAATATTTAATTATAAAGTCAAATTGACTTTATATTTTTAAATCACTTAAATATTCTCTAAAAGTGATTTAATATTTTAATCACTTAAATTGATAAAGTGCGCCCAAGTATTTAAGTCAAATACTATTGAAATGACTTAAATATAATTTAAAAGATTAAAATATGAGAAATGGCGTATCTTTCTTGGAATTCGTGCCTTTTGCATATAAGGCAATTTTTGGCAATGAGAAACTCACCTTTGATAATTTCGACTTTGCCTTGTGCTTTTTCCTGTGCATTCTCCTGTGACCAGGGTTTGAACAATCTGCCATTGAAGAACGATACCTCTTCAGTGTTGAGCACTCTTGAGATTGTGAAAGATCAATCGAATCAGTGCAGTTGAGAGCTTCATTCAGAGGTTCTACATGATTCAGACAGAGTAATATATTGAGATTTACTGTTGATTGCAATAAGAAAGGGTTTCTTCCTTGTGGCGCCTTCTTCTTCAGATTCAGTGGCATCCAGCAGGGATAATACTCATTCCTTTCTTGGCCGTACTTTTGCATTGGTTAATGAGCTTGTTCTGGAAAGGCGTGTGAAGGAAGTAGTTGAAACGCCTTCCTCTTGGCTCCCTTTTGTGTTTCTATCTTGGCGTCTACCTCTACCAGGGCATTGTATCTCGTTTTGGAGTGGGAGAAGTCAGATCTGGAGCTTGGGCGTGCTTATTTGCTTGTTTTCATCATTTCCGGCTGGCAAACTGGCTTATTTCTTTAATTAAATAATCTGGAGATATTCTGGTATGTTTATCATTTGCAATCTATTTGTTACAGTTAAATAATGTCTTCTACACTTTCATTCTGAAGAAAATAGTGCAAATTTACATTTTATAAGCATTTATGCTGTGCGCCCCTTCTCTTCTGTCTATCAAACTTTCTCTAAAAAACTAAATAACACTAAAAGACTTAAGAAATATTGGGGTTTGAGTTGGGAGCCAGCAGGGCTCATCACATTTTCATTGTCATAGAAGTTGCATTTTAGTTTTTTTTTGTGGGAACTAGAGTGCAATACATCCATGCAAAATATTTTTGTCATGACATGACAAAATATGGGCTGGAATCAAAAGCACATTATACATGTAACTATAAGCATCAATAAAAAATAAAAACTAATAATAAATAAACACATAGCAGGCTGCAACCTTTATGTTTACCCAAAAATAATAAATTATCTAACCCTAGCATCCTCTAATAGATTGAAAAAATAGAAGAAAAGTAACCCTACATTTACTAAAATATAAAATATAGAAAACCCTAACCCTAACCCTATCCTTAAACTTAATAATTTAATTTATAGGTCAACGTCAGGGTCTACATGAAACAACATTTTCTTTGAAAAAATTATAGAACCCTATTAGGAAATGGGTTACGACTTATTATATTATGAATTACAGTTAGGGTTTAAGAAGTTTAGAAAGTGAAAACTTGGAAATTCTTCTTCTATCATGTTGTGTAGTAGCTTACAGTTGAAAAAATGCAAAACAAGGGTTTGAGGAGCAATACTAAATGTGTGTCATTATGTCCTAATTTGATAATCACAAATTGTCTAATTTGATGTTTGCAATTGCTTGAGAAAGTGTAATGTCCCATGTCCTAATTTTCCCTAGAATTCGCCTATTAATCACAAATTCCACAAACTAGGGTTAGGGCTTTCACCTTATCAAATAAATAACTCCTTAATGATGTAATCTTGGAATGAAACCTGCATTCACATTCACCACATGAACAACATTCCCCAATATGTATATATATTTGTTAGCATTAGACAATTGCATCACATGTATAAATTATCAATAATGCAACATATTATAAATTAGGATGAGGAACATGGTGGGTCCACCCAAAGCCATATGCCAAGCCTAAGAGAGTATACCACACCCTCCCCCTTGGCGACTTGTACCTGCTTTCCCCATCTATGTCACAACCTCAGAAGACACTTGCCATCTTGTAGCATTGGGCGGAGGTCGCAAGTGGGCTTTTGGCTCTCTACCACTCCACCCCTGGCCCTTCCCACAGGGTGGGTTTCAGACAGTTAACATAATACAGTTTCAATCATAGAGATCCTTCTTTATTATCTATAAGTAACATGCATACATAGGTCAATGATTATGTATAGAGATACATTTATTCTTCCTTCCTTATGCAAGACTATACTTATATAAATGTAGGACTATAAGAGGCAGAAATGCCCCTGAATATATGCTTATATCTGGTAATAGAACTCTGCTGTGATGAGCAGATCTGATTCCTTGCTTGTTCTTGGTCTCTACGTTTCTACCTTAATCCCTGGTTTTCCTTATTGGTTTATCATTCATTTCCATTGAGCCCTCTTCTTCTCGTATATTTCAGGATATCAATCCCCTTATCATATTTAGGGGCTGCTGCCTTTCTGAGTGCAGTTCATCTACTTATTTCTGACTACTTCGAACCAGACTTCTTCCTTTCTTCTTCCCAAATCTGAGTGTTTCATATTAATGTATCTGTTGCTAGGCTTAGGAATATACTCCAGGTTCCTTATTTATTTCTTCCTTTCAGATTTCCTATACCTGAATGATTCCATGCTTATAGGATTTAATCTGATATATATAGTCTTTTTTCCTATCTGCCCTACTATCCTTATTCCTTAATTCCTTTTGTATCAGATCTTTTTATTAATCTTATTCTATTTCCTCCATACCCCTCCTTTTGAGGAGTTCTTCCCTTTATATTCTCCACGGTAGAGAGGGAAGAGACACAGCTGTTCATTTCCCTTGGTGGGGACACATCCCTTTATAACTAATCACAGCCCTTCCTTGCTTCCTTTTGTCCTCTAGTGAGTTCACACCTCTTTTCAAAGAGTATGTTCTTAACAAATCGCTGCCTTTGATAAATCTGATCACTGCTTTTAAATGATTACTCCTTTATGCTTATGATTGCTGCTCTTCAAAACAGATCGTGCCTTTATAAAATAAATTATTCCTTCTCCTATTTGAAAATTGCACCCCTTAGTGATATTAATAATGTTCTTGATGCTTTATTTTAGGGAGGTCGGCCAAATTAAGACAATTCTCAATCTTATTCAAGAGGAGTTGGCCCATGTCTATTGTGTAGTATTTATTTGGTATTGCTGACATCTATAATGTTATAGTTGATAATTAGCAATATAATATTATCTTATAATTATAATATTAAATTGCTAATTGCTAATACTTCTTTTTATAGTTTTAATATATATCTTGCTATTTATTTTATTTATTTATTTGCATTCCAATGTTTTATATCTTAGTGTTATAATTTCGGGGGCATGACAGTCCACCCCGCCCAAGATTGCTTGCCCTCAAGCAATCACAACTAAGATTTGTAAATTTAAATATTGCTCCTTTTTGTGATGACATTAGTTTCAGTTGTGATACTCTAACAAGAATTGGAAATTCTAATTCAGGTGATGATTGCTTCAGTTTGCTTGACCCCGTCATTGGAGAGTAACTGTTAGAACTTAGTATCCTTGCCTTGATTTGAGTGAGCAACCCTAGATAGTGAAGATATCCAAGAGTGGGTCCAAGTGCTGGCTAAATTCTCAGCCCTTCCAAAGTATGACAATAATCAAGAAAAGAGCTCAAACATGACAGTTTTGAATGGAGCTATGTGGCATGTAGCCTTTACGCAGCTTCTCATGATCATCGACCCTTGGCAGTCAATCCCTGAAGGTGTCTGTTTCTACTTCCAATGGGACTGTCACTGCTTAGTGAAGTAATAGCTGCTCTAGTCTCTTGAAGTTTCTCTTTGATTATCCTTGCTTTATTGTACATCTTGGCAATCATGAACTATATAGTGTTATCTATACTATTGAACAACAGTTTAGTTGTATTTGACTGTCCTCATTTGATAGCTTTTTGTAATACTGAGCTGGTACAATTCAAAGAGTTAAATAGGCATTTTCAGCTGATTTTGTAATCCCAAAAAGGTTGGCAAGATTAGTTATCCACTTCCTCTCTTGTTAAAATTCTCTTTAATATATTCCTATTATCAAAAAAAAAGGTCGTTGGGTGTAAGCATAACTCTTTTAAAAGTATTTTGAAGTCCATTCACAAAGTATTGCTGCTTGAGCCCATATCCAATTGGTTTTTCACTTTCTCCATCATTTATTTAGATCCAAGTTTTTTCTATTATAATCTTTGATGGATTATCCATTCTCTTGTTTTATTCTTGCCAGTTCATTGTATATTTGGACACTAGTGTGCCACCCGTGGAATTCCTTCTGGAATTCGACTTTTATTTCTGTCTAAGCCTTATTTTTTCTGGCATCCAGGTGCTCATACCATTTTCTTGCTTCTCTGGTTGTAAACAGTGAGCTAGTTGTTACTTGCCTGATAGCTGTAGTTGGTTTATAGCCTGATAATGAACAATCTTTTGACACATCAATTAACCTATTTTAGTTGGTACTACTTCAAGATCGATTTGAGATATGTGAATCTGATTTATATCAATGTCTTGCAGAAGATTCTTCTTCCACAATCTAACTCGTCTTCAAGTCTCTTATTTCTTGCTTTATTTCTTCTTCTGTTGCTAGCAAATATTGAATTGGTTGTTTGATTTTGGTGTTTCTATCCAAGTACAATGCTATAAACTGATTCTATACTCATTCCTGCTACATTGTGTTCACCAATGTAAAGCTACTCTAGGCATCAAGTGTTCAAACAGCAAACATATATTTAGAAAAACTCTATCTATTCACCAAGGTAAGCATGGCTGAAACTCTTTGGTGGCGACTCCAAAATAATATTACCATAATAATTATAAACAACTGTTCTTATATGTGATTGATTCTCAAGACTTTTCAGCTCTCTTTTATCTACTTAAGTAAATCCTGTAATGTACCCTATCATGGTTAGACAAGCTAGCATAGAGTTCACATCACATTGTTGGAGGCAACTACACTGGTTTATTGGCTCATCAATTTTGTTGATAAAATCTTCTTTCTTTTATCATAAGTCAATTCGATCTCTATTTGTTGTTCTCTTTTGTATTTTATTTGATACCATAGATGTGGTGTAACAATTCAAATGTGTGCCTTATTTTATTAATTAAAATGCAATTGCATCTTTCATTCATTGAAGATAATTAGTTTTGGCATTCAGGGGTTGTTATTCTGTAGAACAATGACTATTTGGCTCACTAGCAAAATACATAACCCTTGTGGATTCTTTTGATATGGTTTCAGAGAGTCAACAAAATTAGTCGTTTCTTTTAATCTATGCTCTTAAATTAGTAGGCATACTGTTTATTTATAACTCCAGCTTCATCTGTAATAATCTTCTCATGTTTACAGGGAGGTTGCCACACTCTCACGATTGCAGCATCAACATGTTGTTCGTTACTACCAGGTCTGTTTTTAGGTTTATTTTTAATACTGTTTAGTTTGCTCTACTCTCTTGTTTTTTCAATCAGCTGTCTCTGTTTTGTTGTACATATTGAAATGGTCGAACTCTATGATGCTATCTATGTTTCCTCAACAGCAAGTTTGTAGCAGTCAACTGTTTCCTTTCTACAGGTCTTGCTAGGTGGCAATGGTTAGGGCATGGTCAATTCATATAACTATGTGTGATCCTATGTAGTTAGTTTGGCAGTCAATTTCAGCTATTTTTGACAGTCGTTTCAAAGCATAGGGGACCTGTCAGCTTCCTAGCAGCATTGGTTTCTTTGGAGGGTAGCGAGAAAACTAGAGGAGGGATCATCAAGAGAACTTAGAGCAGAGCTATGAACAGAAGTTGGGATACTCTATTATTGATAGCTATTTGGGATGCCATTGATCTTCTAGACTGTTGCATAGTGTTGCAAATAGAATAGTCATTCTTGTGGATGGAATAAGATTTATAGAACTTGAGAGTAGGAGCTTGAAGAAGCCATTATGGTGTGAAACATTTCCATCTAATTCCCTTTAGGTGGGATTACCTGAGAGACCATTGTTTATGGATTTGGGTAGTGGCATGAACTCATGCACGCATTGCATGATGGAGCATTGGTATCAATGCAACTATGAGCTTCATTTGTGTGTGAGGGGAGGCTATACCAACTAGGTCTAAGCCTATGATTGCTGAGTTGCTATAGGTCATGTCATCCTTAGGGCAATGTACTGAGTGTATTGTAAGACCTATTGCTTTGGATCAATGCACCTTTTTGAAGTGTATGAATGTGCCAAAATTTGGTGCTTGTCGGATGAATTTCTCATGAGAAGAAAATAGACTAGAAGCCTCAACTCATAGACAAGCAAGAACCAAAAAGATCCTTCTACGTGTGCGAATGAAATTTGTGACAGCACTTTCTAGACCCAACAGAAAGATTTTTCCCATGGATTTTTTAGCTCTAAGAAATCTTGAGAATATGGAAAGCCATAGGCTTACAATTTTCACGTATTTGCATGGGAATCTCTGGTGAAGGTTGCATCCTCTTCTAATCTACTTGTAATCAAATTCTATTCTACTTCTAGAAAATAAGCTAGTCTAATGTCTAATCTGATTTAATCTATCATTACAAGAAGGGTTAGGAGATTTAAGAGATAAAAAAGGTTTAAGGTGCAAAGAAAGAAAATAAATATGGGCAATGTGCCAAAAAACCATTGCTCAATCAACTCTCCCTTCAACATTCAACCAATTCTTTAGACATGAAAAAACCAAGGTTTGTGGCCAAGGCTATGTCAACTTACTTTTGTGAAATCATTTAATGCACAAAATTCCAAACATACATTGTCATGTTTTACAGCTTTGAAATATGTACAAACAACTCACGTTCATCCATGGGTCATAAGCAAGCAACCTCAAAGTATACTTGAAATTAAATTTAGAGGCCACTCTTTGGATTGAGATATGACAAACAAAGCCAAAAATAGCACTTCTACTCAAGATATTTACAAAGGGACTATGCTCATATTTACACAAGCTATAGAATGTCTACATTGTGTAATGGCATTGAAGGGGGCTTGAGAAAATTTACAAAGAATAGAGGAAGAAAGAGAGATGAAGGATAGATGGTAGAGGGGATAGAACATATAGCAAATAGTTTGTTGATGATGTCAGACCTGTGGTTGAGATGATGCACCCATGGGTGGTTAGAAGTTTGACTAGTCTGTTCAAAAGTGTGACGACTTTTGCTTGTTGGTTGTATGGTTAGCGAATGTCATTCTAGAGCTTGTAGAATTTGATAGGAATGGATCTTACATGTCCATGGAGTCACAAGAGGGAGTTGGTGCAATGATAGGCTATTGGGGCTGTTAAGGTATGTGTTGGATGTGAGTTGGGAGAAAGCACTTTCAATTTGTCTTTGCTGACTTGGTCAATTGCAAGAACTCAACAGAATTGGAAATATGATGATGTTAGAAGGACCTCACAACTCTTTTGTAAGAGAATATTGAGGGTAGGCCCAAATAGATACAACATAAGGACTTGGGAGTGCCTTGGGTTGTTAGGTGTGTTGAGTTCAATGTTTGATATTAAACAAAATCCCTGTGTAGTAGGAAATCACAAAATCTTTTGCTGAAGGAAGGAATGAATAAGACAAAGCATAGCGAAGCCCATATGTGCTTTATTTGCTAGATATAAAGGCTCTTCAACATCGTTGGATTTGATGATGGATGGTTTGTAGGAAAGCAAGATGCCAAGTCAACAAGATCACTTGAAAAGTCTTGCTAAAGGAAAGAAAATTTCCACCAAAATTTCAAAGGGAAGAACTTTGCTCATTTTTACATCTTGTGAACCATGAATAAGAAGCTTTGTGAGAAAGTGGAGATCCATTAGAGGAAAAATAGACCATCCAAACAAAATTGAAAGGAAAAGATTTCCTTGGAGAAAACACAAGGGAGTGTGATAAAAAATGCACTACAAGACCCATAGAGGCATTATAAAACATCTGTACATTTGTGGATTAATGGCATGTGGAGCAGAAGGTCACTCTTCCTGGAGTTTTATTTCTGCTAGAGGGTTTCTCTAGATTTATCTTGTGTTGCAATTGTGTGTGTATGATTGTTATTTTTTTTTGGTTAGTATTCTAAGTATTTCTTTAGGTTCGACATGCATATGTTGTTTCTTTTCATCTTGAGATAGCTGGTAGAGTATTGCTCAATTAATCAATTTTTTGATGTGTTGGAGTGTGGCTTGGCCACCCTAGTTTATGGATTAAGCAATATTAGAGTGGGTTCCTTCCTTTTGACAAAGAGGAAGGAGTTTCAATAGGGTTGTATCCTTGTGGTTGAGTTTTTCTAATGGCCCAATGTAGTTTGTTTTTCAATTTCTCTTGAAGTGCAAGTTTGTGGCTTGTAGAGGACATCCATGGGAAAAGGAAAGAAGAGCAAGGTAGAAGAGGTGGAGGGAGAGAATTTGCTACTCCAAATGTAGAACCAAAGGTTGAGAAAGAAGTTGTGTACATTGGAAATTGAGAAAGAGGTATTGCAAGTGTTCTTGGAGTCATGGAGATTAACTTTTGGCCACATTGGGAGTATTGGAAGAAGAGTTGGAAGAAAAAAAAGATGTTGGCCAATTTGCAAGGGAGGAGAGTAGGTTAGGATTAGGTTAGGATTACGCCCACTATTCCCATATCTATAGAGGGGGTTCAAATCAGACCTCCAATTCCAAAGCCATAGCAACTAGAGTTGGTGTTTAGAGAGGGAAAATCCCAACACAATAGACTGCGTGGAGATCGGATGGGTGGGAGGATATAATTGGCATACTGTTGCACATTGGATGGGTTAACACCAACTGACAGAATTATACCCATGGCTTTAGGAACTAGCTATTTACCTTCCTTCTATTTGATTATGCCATGGGGTTATCCACTTCACCCTAGGATCCCTTCGCTTGAACTCGCCCCATGGGTCCTCCGAGATGCTCCCTAACCCAAAGATATATGGATTTGTCAACAATAATAGAAAGGACAGATGGGCATATGAATAGAAAAGTTTCCCCTGACTGTGCCTTTTCTATTGAAGCATTGATGGTGGTTTTGGATATGAATGGGTTGACAGCGGAGGGGGACTCAATAGGCAGTGACACAGCGAGGCCTATGCCCCCACGAAAGAACATGTGTGATGTACAAATTTAGTTAGACGTTTGCATACTTGAGACCTAATCAAGTTCTCTTTCTTCCCATCAAGGATCCTTTGGTAGTTTTGAGTCATACTAAGGTATTTGGTTCACATATGTTAACATAGATGGGGTTTGCTAGACAAAGGCTTGAAAAAGATGGCCAAGGCATGGTTAGTTCCATCAAAGTTGTTAAGATACCTCAACATATAGGTTTGGGAGTTCCTTGGTGGTGTGCATGAGGTTGGGGAATGTTCGAAAAATGCAGCTTTGAGAGGAGTTTGCAAAGACATTAAGCTTAAGACACCATGTGCTGGAAAGTAGCCCATCCAAGATACAAGAATCATTTCTCTTGTAAAGCTAAAGATGTTCGTCAAACCTAGTTGGTGTGCAAGTTGCCAAGGAGGAGAAGATAGCTCAAGAAAACCAAGAAGGCGTCTCCAAGGAGAAGAAGGCATTAGCTCCAAGAAGAAGGGGGTCGTGAAAAGACTCTCCATAGCAAAAAGGGAAAGAATATACCAAGGGGGAACCCAAGGAGTCCACGGCCAACAAGGTTTGCAAAAGTTGTTTGTTGTTGCAAAAAGAGAGAGCATATAGCTAAGAATTGTTGAATAGCACATACATATACTTTTTGCAGTTTGCATAACCATAGATTGACTATTTGTTGGAGGAAGATCAAGAACACCAATTGGGAGCCAAGAAGCTGCAAGGAAGAATTGTCCAAAGAGCTGGGCAATGGTTTTTGCAGTCATTGTAGAAAGAGTAGGCATAGCTGGGCAATGATTTTTGCAGTCATTGTAGAAAGAATGGGCATGGGCAAGAGATATTTTGGAGTATTCATCCACAACTTCATCCAAATAATGCAAGAAGGGAGTGTCACCCAAAAGCATGGAAGAGGAGATTGCCAAGTGGAAGAAAGACCATTGGAAGAAGAACCCACAACGAGGGAGAAGTCCAAAGAGGATTTCTCATCTTCAATACAAGACTATAGTGGTAAGAAAACCTTACTTCAAGTCTGGGTGGGAGGTTTCCATTGATTGTAGCTGCAAGTTAATAGTAATAGTTTAATCCTATTAGGATATTAATCACATACTAGAATCATATGTAATAATGTAATATGTAGTTTCTATTACACTTGTTTGTTAGCATCTTTTGTTTGTAACTGCCATCATTATGGCCTATCTAACTCTCGTTTGTGATTAGACATTCTTCAATAATATAAGGCTGCCATCTTTTGTTGAGATCGACACGCTTCTTCTCTTATTTCATTCTTTTGCTCATACTAATAAATGTGTTTCAAGTATTAGAATGAAAAGGGAAATAACTCCATTGCTGCAAGAAAAGTATAGAGTATGGAGAAACCTAGGCCAAGTGTGGAGCTAATGTATGAGCAGCCCACCAATTGAAGAGCACAAAGATATATTGAGAGGGGTGGGGGAGCGGGGGGTGAATCAGTATATCTATAAACTTTTAACCTTTACAACTTTTATCAACTTCAAACTCTAACACAAATCAACTATGCAAGAATATCTCAATATGAACAAGTTGACATCAAGATTTTACTTGGAAACGCTTTCGGGATAAAACCACGGTACAAATAATGTACTTTATGAATTATATAAACTTTTACAATGAATGTAGGAACCAACCTACTTGAATCACCAAAGATGTAGTTTAGTAGGCACCAACCTTCAAAGAGCACCAACCCTTAATTCTGATTTAGTAGGCACCAACCTACACAGAGCACCAACCCTTAATTCTGATTTACTAGGCACCAACCTACAAGGAGCACCAACCCCTAATGTTCGTAAGCACCAACTTACCGGAGGCACCAACCCCCACTTGCCAAGCACCAACTTAGCAAAGATGATAATTTGAATGATAATGTACCACCTTCAATGTTGCTTCTTCAACGGATGATGGACAATTCTGCTCAAACACTTTTCTTACAAATCTGATATAGTCTTCTCTATTATTCACACAATCTTCTCCTTTATCTCTGCATAGATTTCTTCTACGTATGCATGAACTTCTCTTCTATATCACAGATCTGTATGTGTCCTCTTATTCCAATCTTCTTCACACCTTTGCTTCAGATACTGTCATAAATCTGCTCTTAAATTCCTTTACAAATCTGCTTCAACTTTCCTCATAAATCTGCTATAATTCTATTCATACCTTATGAGTCTACTCAAAACCTCATAAAGTCTCCAAAATTATGCTCATAGAGACTTCATAAATCTGCTTGTTTTCAATCCTCTAATCTGCTGTGTATTTATTATGTACTCCTTTGTTTTTCAATCCACACCAACTTGTGTTTTTATGATATTGCTTTTTCACACAACACACACAGCACTTGTGTTTTTATGATATTGAAGTTATTCCACACTCAACATTCTTCAGATGATATACGTTTTGCACACCCACTTTCAAATCTGAATTTGAATCACATATATATATTTCTCAAGCAATGCGACCTTTGTAAAACAGTATGTCTTTGTCTTTTGAATCTGAAGATTGCACCTTACGAATATCTCAATCGCACCTTTCAAATACAATCACCTTTTTAATAGAACCACTTGTATTATGTTATTGTTTATAACTAATATAGGTTCTCAAAGCGCTGCCTTTCTGCCATGTATTAACAATTTTTAATTGCTATTAGTAAAGTCGCACCCTTTCTTGGAAAAATACTAATCGGTTTTATTGCCATTTGTTTAAGTGTTTTTATTCTAGACAAATCGCTACCTTAATGCTGCTCTTGTTTATACACATTAATCGCACTTCCTTCTTTCTAAAAGGTTCACTGTTTTTAGTTATTCTTTTAATGAGATTGCTTAGCACTGCTTCCATGTGTGTTGATTATAATTAATATAAACGATGGTAATTTCTGTTATGATTAAACAAATTTCCGCATTTATTTATCTCCACCACCTTGGTCACAAACTGCTGTATGTAATCAATGTGTTCTTCAATATTAATTTCTATCATTAGAATCATTGTCTTAGTGAAGTGCATTCAAATATTCTCCATAAGGAACTGCGTCTCTCTTAGTCAATGAAGTTCATGTCTTCCCGAATATGAGTTATCTTGAATCAACGTAGCTTCTAACTATCGGCATAATATTCTCATCATAGCACAATTATATGGTATCACTGCCCTTAACTTATCGCTTTATTAGGGATTCGCCCACCTCTTGGGTCCATGGCGTTCTTAGGAGTAATAAACTTTGGCTGCGACACAGGGACTAGCACTCAGCAAATAGTCTAGCAGGCAGGACCCGACTTGGGATGGAAACTCTTCAAAACATTATTGGCTGGAAAGTCTTGTCTTGTTGCCACGTCAATCTTGTCATCTTTTTTTCATATGTATTGTGTTGAATCATTAATATATTCAGAAATATACTACTGCCCCCTTATAATATAAATATAGCCACAGCGAATAAATTATTGATCAAATATTAAGGATCAATAAGATAGCTTCTCGGGGTGCTAATGATCAATCGAACTCCATCAAGAGAGGACATTACAGATGAACTTTATCTCATGGTTGCTGCCTTTGACATCAAACTTAGGCAACAAATTCCTTCCACAATAGTTTTGATCTTGATGATAATCAAGCCAACAACCTTGCTCATACATTTGACATCAATGACTTCAACTTTTTCATTTTGACATCAATGACAACATTTCCAACACCAATAGTGAAAGGCTGAACAAGGTTGTTCCCTATATTTCCTGCAAAGCAAATTGCTTCTTAGTTGTGTTTTTAAGATGTTGCTGCAGGATTTCTTAAGTTGGTTTTAGTGGGATGTCCAACAGTATTTTTGTGACAAGTTGGTGCACACTCATGGACCTAGATGTTCTTTTGAGGAAGTGATTTATCCCAACTAAGATATTGCCCTAAAATCTGAAACAAATCTGCCCTAGATTTCTGCAGTTTAAATTTTCTGCTGTAACCCTAGCAAACTGCCCAGAATTTCTGCCTTAAAACAAACATGAACAGAAAATGCAAATACCATCCAAATGCTCAAATAAAGAGTGATTATGGATCCTTACACTTATCCTTTCGATCATGAACAGAATCAGCAACATATGATAATAATTGGTCAACAAAAATGTGAAACAAGTCTGAAATTCATTTGCCCAAACTGCTGTTACAAATCAGAATTATTGTCTATGCAAAGTACATCACAAAATGGGCTCAAACATGCCCAAAATTAACCCAAAAATCTGCTGTTACAAATCAGGTTCAAAATACATACCAAAATGCATAGGAAATGCTGCTCCAAATATGCCTCAGCTGGGCAAACTACTCTAGCTATGCAAAGATGCCAAAAGTATGCAAAATGTGAATGATGATACCTCCAAAACCCTACATAAAAGGTGTGCTGGTCTGCTGGTCTGAAAATGAGGGTTTCAAACCCTTGCAATGCACACAAATGATCTCCAATCACCAAATCGCCCTTCCAAACCCTAGTCGCCTCACCTTCAAATGATGCGCTCCAATCTAGGGTGAAACCCTAGAGCAAACAATGCAAAATCTGCCTTCAAAAATGCTGCTCAACTGATCTGCAAATCTGATTATCACTTTCCAGCCCTTAATCCATCACAAAATGCCATTGAAGCACAAGTAGACCTCCATTATGAAGTTGTCCCAAGATGAGATTGGGTTTTCGTCCAATTCACCAACAATTCGCAAGGGTTTTCATCCTTGGAATGAATGCAACAAGTTGCTGGTTCAACCTGAAAATAATATTATGTGTGATGATCAAATGCCTTCTCAAGATCTTGTATTTATATCAAACTTGTCTCCTTTCCCCAAAGAGGCCGACCCCTCTCAATTTCACTTTGGGCGCCCAAATTCCATTTGAAAATTTCATTCACTTTATTTTATTTTTTAAAATGGGGCGCCCCAAAATAGAAATAGAAATATTATTATTTTAATCACTTTTTCCCCTTTTTAATTCCACAAATGGGCCGCCCAACTCCTTGGAAAAATAATAAAATAGTTTTTGCCTCAAAAAATAATAAATTATGGAAAATTAATTCCCAAGTCCGTCTAGCCAAATAAAAATTAATTAGGCCATAAAAGAATTATTTCCAAATATTCAAGGCTCAAACCACATTCCCTTACCTCATGAATTAGCCTACTGGAATGGTGAATAGGCTAATTCCCTCACTTAGTGCTAGGTGATCATGTCGGAAACTGGGACATTATAGGAAGTAAGACAGTTTGTCTGCTATGTGGTTCCTAGAAGGAGTTATAGACTATGCTTAAGGCAAGTGAATTTTTGTATATGCTGCTGCTTTTGTTGTCATCATGAATTACCTTAAGCTTGTTGGGGACTTGATGTTTTGTGCTCTCTTTTCCATTGCATAAGACCCAAGTCGGGCAAGCATTTTGGAGATTATTTATTCTCGAGCTTTGTTGTTGTAAGTTTCCAAAACCTATGTTGAAGGACAACTTTTGTAAACACCTATAAAGAAAGGTGACAAGTATTTTGTACTCAGCGTGTTGGTACAGATTTTTGAAGACCCCATGTGAAGGGAAAATTGGAGTCTCATGAGCGGTGGAAACTAGTCACAAAGAGTTTTGGCTAGTGTTGTCCTTACATTTTGATGACCACAATTTTAAAGTTTTGTGTCCATCAAGTTGAAATATGTTGGTCAAGTCATCTTCTCAAGGGTTATACAAGTACTTTAAATTGTTTGCAAAAGTTTTTTGTTATCTGAACTGTTGGAAATTGTTATTGATGTCAAGCCAAGAACATAGAAGATTCAAATGAGTTTAAATGAATATGATTTCCATGGCAACAATTATCATTGCCCAAGACAGAGTTTAATGTATTAATTGATGGCAGCAATTTGAAGACATATAAATACAAATACAATGGTCTATGCTAAGGAACAGATTTATGATAAGGAACAGACTTCAAAGATTGAGAAAGCAACGATCACTGTTAAAGAAGGCAACTGCAGCAATTGAAAGAAATAATGAAAGAAATCGACTTAAATCTGAAGATAAAAATCATGCTAAACATATAGATAAATTGATGCTGAAGAGAACAGTGAATAAAACAAAACCACAAAAGAAGACGAAATAAGAAAAAGACAAAAATAAGTAAAAGACGAAAGTCAAAAGAACAGTGATTGGTATTGCTTTATGAAAAGGTGGCATTAGAAGAGTTGATGAGGAAAGGTACTACAAAATTAAGGCACCCGAATTTGATTATCAAGAAAAAGAATGTTGGGATGAACAAGAAGAAGAGGTTGAGGAGAATAATGAAGAGAAAAATATAGAAACTCCACAAAAGACTCCTACAAAGACTCCAAAGACACCATCTAAATTTGTGCAAAGAAATCACCCAGAAGAGTTGATTCTTGATGATAGACTTAGATCAACAAGAAAAATGGTGAACTACCAAGAAGATTGTGATTTTGCATTGCTATCCAAAGTTGAACCCAAAACCTTCCAAGAAGCAAGTAAAGATGAAAGTTGGATTAAGGCAATGAATGAAGAGTTGGACCAAATTGAGAAGAATGACACTTGGGAACTTGTCCCAAGACTAAAAGACAAAAATATAATTGGTACCAAATGGGTTTTTAGGAACAAGCTCAATGAAGATGGTCAAGTTGTAAGAAACAAAGCAAGGTTAGTTTGCAAGGGCTATGCTCAAGTTGAAGGTGTGGACTTTGAAGAAACATTTGCACCAGTTGCTAGGATGGAGGCAGTCAGGATGTTCTTAGCCTATGCAAGTCATAAAAACTTCAAAGTGTACCAAATGGATTAAAATATGCCTTCCTAAATAGAGATTTAAAGGAAGAAGTCTATGTTGAGCAGCTTGAAGGGTTTTTACTATCAAAAAACAAGGATTATGTTTGCAGGTTGAAGAAAAATCTCTATGGCTTGAAACAAGCCCCAAGAGCTTGGTATGCCAAGCTTGATAAATATCTTCAACAACAAGGTTTCAAAAGAGGCGTGGTTGATAGTAACTTATATATCAAAACTATAGGAGTAGATCAATTAATAGTGGTTGTATATGTGGATGATATTATTTTTGGAGGAAAAAATAATAACATGTGTCAAGAGTTTGCTATGATGATGCAAAAGGAGTTTGAAATGTCACTGTTGGGAGAACTATCTTTCTTCCTTGGTTTACAAATCTCACAATCAAGCAAAGGAATCTTCATCTCCCAAACCAAGTATGTGAAAGAGATATTGAGAAAGTTTAGGATGGAAGATTGCAATCTTGTAAGTACTCCCATGGTTACAGGTTGTAAATTGAGCAAAGAGGATGAATCACAAGATGCCAATCAAACACTCTATAGATCAATGATTGGAAGCTTGTTGTACTTAACAGCCACATGATCAGACATAATGCAAGCTGTAGGAATGGTGGCAAGATTTCAATCTGCACCAAAAGAAACACATGTTCAAGCAGTAAAGAGAATCTTCAAGTACATGAAAGGTACTTTGGAATATGGCCTATGGTATCCTAGTGGAAAGGACTTCATTTTAGAAGCATACACAGATGCCGATTGGGCTGGGAGCTTGGATGATAGGAAAAGCACAAGTGGAGGAGCCTTTTTTCTTGGTGGAAACTTAGTATCATGGATGAGCAAAAAGCAAGCATTAGTTTCATTATCCACTGCAGAGGCTGAATACATAGCAGCAGCAGCATGTTGCACACAAGTACTATGGATGAAACAAACTTTGAAAGATATTAAAGTGGAGTACAATCACCCTATCATCATCTATTGTGAAAACACAAGTGTTATCAACATATCAAAAAACCTAGTGATGCACTCAAGGACCAAGCACATACCTATCAAGTATCACTTTCTAAGGGAACAACTAGCTAAAGAACAAGTGTGTTTGGAATACATTGCTACCAAAGAGTAAATTGCTGATATATTCACCAAACCACTACCAAGGGATACATTTGAGTATATAAGGAACAAATTGGGAGTAGTCCCACACCCATCCAATTGATAGATGGGAGCATATATTCAAGGGGAGCTATACATGGTATCTTGTAGCTCCATGGAATAAAAATGCAAAACATTGTTGGAAGAACCCTTGCCATTGATGTCAAAGGGGGAGGAATAGAGTAAGGGGGAGCAATGCAAGTATGTTTGCGTTGCCATCAATGACAAAGGGGGAGATTTTTGGAAATTGTCATTGATGTCAAGCCAAGAATGTAGAAGATTCAAATGAGTTTAAATGGATATGATTTCCATGGCAACAATTATCATTGCCCAAGACAGAGTTTAATGCATTAATTGATGGCAGCAATTTGAAGACCTATAAATACAAATACAATGGTCTATGCTAAGGAACATGTTGTGACCTTTTCACACATCGCCCCATTGCAAATGGGGACCCCCCTAATTTTTGCTTTGTTCGGGTCTTTTGGCTTTTGTTTTGTCTCTCTCTCTCTCTCTTTCTGCTGTCTGTCTTTTTGGGGATGTGCACTTCCTTGAATGTAAATTGAGTTTTTGGCCAAGTCTAAGAATTAGGGTTTGCTTTCTTTTGGCCAGTTTGAAGTTAAATGGAGTGAATAAATTGAAGTAAGAGGTTGGCAATACATTCAGCATGCTTCCAGCAGGTCCCCAACAAAATTTCATCGAATTTAGACAACTTCCTATTTTTAGTAATTGCCTAATTTGGGACATTTTCTCAGCACTTTTGAAGTTCTGATCGTTACACTGCATCTAGAGCATGCTAAGCTATTTGTTTGCAAATTCTGAGCTGAAACAGACAACTTACTATTTTTAGTAAGTTCACCTTTAGGAGCTGATTTTAGGGTTCATATGCAAAGATTTTCAGTGCATGTTTGGAAATTCTTTTTGGGTTTTCTGAGACCTACATAGTGATATAACATGCAAAATGAGACGATGACTTTCAGTATTCAGCCTTCAGAGGCTATTTTTAGGGTTTGCATGTTGAAATTTTCTTCGCATGTCTGAACATTCCTTGTGGGTTTTTCGAGGGCTTCGCAGTGGTATATCATGCAAATCAGGATCATGACTTTTTCGAGAGCCATCTTCAGAGGCTATTTTTAGGGTTTGCATGTCAGAGTTTTTAACGCATGTTTGGATATTCTTTATGGGTTTTTCAAGAGCTACGCAATGATATGACATGCAAGGCAAGATGATCACGTTTCAGAGACTTACTATTTTTAGCAGGTCCATTCCGGCAGCTGCCCAACACATCAGTACCACAAATAGGGTAAAGTGCAACAAAAACGAAGTTAAACGGAGGTCATTTGATAGACATGCAAGTCAAATTAGGGTTTCTAGCTTCGGGACCCAAAATGAGGGGTAAAATGCCAAAATTTTTTGAAAACCGGTGTATCCCACTGCGACCATTATCTTTCAAGCTATCCACCGGTAAAATTTGAAGGCAATCGGAGCACTTACTATTTATAGTAAGGTGTTCCAGAAACAGGCTATAAATAGTAAGTCAGCAGTAGGCGCTAGTGTGAATGGGCAAGTCTACCGATGAGGGTCACATCATTCAAATTTCAAGTCAAACGGAGTTGGGAAGTGTCAAAATTAGGCAGTTGCTATAAATAGTAAACCACCTTCAGAAGCATGCTATAAACAGCAGGTCAACTCGAGATGGCAGTGTGAACAAACTGACTAGGTCATGAGGATCCTGCGGTTAAAATTTCAAATCAATCCGAGCTTCAGAAGAGGGAAAACCTGGAACTTACTATATATAGTAAGTATTGAGTTGGCTGGTGAAGATGGGAAAAAAACGCCTAAGTCTAAAGAACATCCTGCTTCACCCCTCAAATCCGCCCCAAAAGCTTGAAGAGCCATGAAAATTCACTAAGTCTGAGAAATTTGTAGTCCAGCATGCCAAATGCGCCTTAGCTACTTGAGGATGGCTGAAAATTCTTCTAAGTACTTGAAACTGGAAGTGGACATGGTGAAATGCGCCCTTGAAGCTGAAGATTGATAGAAAAGTTTCTAAGTCTTGCAAACTTGAAGCTCAGGCCTCCAAATGCACCTTAAGATGAAGAGAAGCTCCAAGAAATTTCTAAGTATTAAAAATTGGAAGCTCAGGGCCTCATATGCGCCCAAGAAGAAGAGGAGGCCTTGAAATTTTTTAAGGCATTTAAAATTTGAAGCTCACCCCCTTAAATCCGCCTTTGACTAGGAGGAGGCCTTTGAAAAAATTCTAAGTGTGAAATTTGAAGTAGACTCTCTCATTTGCGCCTTGACTTGAAGGGGAGACTAGAGAATATGGTAAGTGTTTTAAATTTGAAGTAAGACCCCTTGTATGCGCCTTAGCTACTTGAGGAAGATTAAAAAGTTTCTAAGTCCTTGAAACTTGAAGTAAGGACCTCTATATGCGCCTAAGAAGTTGAGAAGACTAGAAAATACTCTAAGGCATTCAAAACTTGAAGAGACCCCTATATGCGCCCAAGCTTGAGGAGATGCCATGAAGAAATATCCTAAGTGTTGAAAAGAGAAAGTAGAGGGGGTCATATGCGCCTTAACTTGAAGGAGGTTGGAAATGTGACTAAGTATTAAAATCTTGAAGCTCCCTACCCTAAATGCGCCTTGAGAAGAAGAAGAGGCTTAAAGTTTTCTAAGTATCACAAATTGGAAGTCCACCCTCTAAAATGCGCCCTTACAAGCTTGAAGTTAGTTGAAAATTTTCTAAGTGTGGAAAAATGAAAGCTTCTGCCCTCATATGCGCCTTGACTTTGAGAGTGGACAAGATATGTTTCTAAGGCATTAGAACTTGAAGTTCATGTTGTCAAATGCGCCTTAACCCAAGGAGAGGTGTTGGGGTGTTTCTAAGTGTCATAAATTGGAAGGAGGACCTATTAAATGCGCCCAAACTAATGAGAGGAGTTAGAAATTTGTCTAAGGCATCAAGATTGGAAGTAGCCCATGTCATATGCGCCCTAGCAATTTGAGATTAGTGGGAAAATTTCTAAGTATGAAGAATTGAAAGCTCAGGGGTGGAATAGCGCCCAAGGCAAGGAGTGAATTTTGAATTTTTTTCTAAGTTTGGAAAACTAGAATTAGACCCCCTTTGATGCGCCTAACTCAAGAGTTGAAGTTGGAAATTTTTCTAAGGCAATAAAATGGAAGTCAAACCCCCCATATGCGCCCATCAAGGATGGAGAAGGAAGTTTGTCTAAGTGGTGGAATTAAAGGCAAGGTTCTTCAAATACACCCTTCATGAGTCAGGCAAGTGGATAAAATTTCTGAGGCAAGACAAGGAAAAGCACGCCTAGAGGAGAAGAAAGAATAAACCTTGGTGAAATATTTTGCAAAGGTTAAAAATAAAAAAATTAAAAGTACCCCTTCGTTTGTAGACTCATGAATTTGATGTCTTCTGGGAAGAATTTCCTTCTGGGTACTGTATATCTTCAACAAGGATATGATTTTGAGATTCTTCACGCCCTGCCAGAGACTTTAAGATGGAGATTTTTCTCAGACGCCTGCTTGATGAAATATTCTAGAGGAAGTGAATTATTTTTAAGGCGGATGGGTTGGAAATTTGGCTACGACAAAAAGGGGGTATCATGCTGGTTGGAAAATTTTCTAAGATAGAGAGAAATCAAACAACACCCTCTAAATATGCCGTCAAGTTGGATAAAGTTTCTAAGGCACAACTTCAAGGTACACAGGAAGTAGAATACAAGATGGGTTGGAAATTTGGCTAAGGCATGAAGAATTTGAGGATGAAGTTTATTAGAGGAAAAATGATAAACCCCATCAGATCCAGAGATCACTCAGACCTTGGGAGTCAAAGCATGAAAATCAGGTGAGTGAAGTGAATTTGTATTATGAAGTGTTCTGATGCTCTTCTCCTTGCTTGTTTTGCAGGGTGAACACCGAGGCCAAGGCATAGTGACTTGAAGTAATGAAGCAAATAGTCCAAGATGATGAGATCATGAAGGAGGAAAAGTTGCAAGAAATGGCTAAGTGTTGAGACTTAGTATGTGCTCAAATCAAGTGGCAAAGAAGAAATGTTTGAGTTCAAGACGAGAGAATCCTTCCAAGCTCAGGATGGAGGGAAAGATGGAACCCAAGCGTTAGTGGTCACCATCAAGTACTTCAAAGTTGAAGAACGACATCAGGAAGGAGAAAAAAAAAATCATCGAGTAGGAGAAAGAAGTTGTCGCCTTGGAGTTAGATCGAGAACGTGCCTGCCATACCCTTTCAAGGAGTTGGAGCAGTGGCGATTAGATTCATCCAGTTTGTAGTCAAAGAAAGAAGAGTGTGAACGCGTCTCTGGACGAGAATCTTCTAGAAGGATGTGGCCATTAATTGCTCATTTATTATCCCACTCCTCTTGGTGGCGGTTTTTAGGGTGAATCTTGTTTAGGGTTGAGGTGGCACAATCTGGGCCATCCATCCGATTATAATTTGAGCCGTCCACTGGACTTGGCCATCTATAAAAGGGGCATCCCCCCCTCATTTGTAATGAATTAGATAGTAGAGATTAGAGTAGAGATAGGAAGATAGAGAGACAACTTAGAGGTAGCTTAGCGTAGATCGATAGTGTAGTTTGAAGAAGAAGGAAAGTTTTTCCTTTGAAATCTTTGTAAGAAATTGTTGTGAACACTCTCTCAATAAAAAGAGTTTTCATTGATGATGATCTCGTCTTTTGTTGTGAGTAGCTAGCGAGGTTTCTTCCTCCTTCTACTTCAAGTAGGATTTTAAAGTAAATAGATTTTGTTTCATGCAAGTAGATGCTAGTTGTGGAATGTGGTGTTTAATTTGAGCAAGCTTCGCTTATCCATACCACTAGCAAGCTCACTGATGGTGGGTGCACCTTGTGTGGTCAACTGGAATATCATGTACTTAACTTTGATCATGATTTGTATGTTTATATGCGTCGTTGTGATGGTATTTTCATGCTAATTTGTGATCTGAACATTTTGAGCTACTCCTCTGAAGATTGCACCAATTATGTGGAAGCTGTCCGAAGTGAGGCAAAGCAAAGCCTGGTTGAAGTCTGCGAGAATTGATCGCCATGCCCCACGCCTTAGCATAGATTAGAGCCTTCTTAACCCTACACCATTTACATTCCGTACTTTCTGGTTAGTATAGGAAACCTGTGCTTCATTGATAAATCTTTCGAACTTTGAAAATTCCTTTCTCCGCTGTTGAACAATTTTGTAAGTCCCCTTGAAATACCGACAAATCACATCAAGCCAACTGAGACTATCCACTGCATGAAGGAACCTTGGAGTTGAATGCATGATTTTTCTAGCAATCTTAGCATGCAGGAGATTTTGTTCAAGAGAGGATAGAGTCGCCGTTGGTAACTTTATTCTGTGTTGGTGCGGTCACGAAAATCACATCAACAAAACAGATTTATGATAAGGAACAGACTTCAAAGATTAAGAAAGCAACGATCACTGTTAAAGAAGGCAACTGCAGCAATTAAAAGAAATAATGAAAGAAATCTACTTAAATCTGAAGATAAAAATCATGCTAAACATGTAGATAAATTGATGCTGAAGAGCACAGTGAATAAAACAAAACCACAAAAGAAGACGAAATAAGAAAAAGACAAAAATAAGTAAAAGACGAAAGTCAAAAGAGCAGTGATTCATATTGCTTTATGAAAAGGTGGCATTAGAAGACAAAGTCTAATAAGACAAAAGTCTAATAAATAAAAAGGCAACATTTCCATAGAAGGCTACGATCTTTTTCATTTTGTGAATAAAACAAAAAGCATATAAGACAAATTTGTCTTATTTACAAATTTGAAGAGGTATGATTTAAGAAATCTGAAGGAGTACGATTTTGACCTAAAAACCACTTCAGATTTATTTATGCAAACTTATTAAATGCTGAAGGGGGCGATTATCTTTTTAAAAGAAGAAACTTAAATAATGTTTAAATATTCAAGAGGTGCGATTGGGTAAAGAGGCATGCTGTTAGTAAAAGGCAGATTTCAAAAGACATGTTGCTAAAGGTTGCAATGTTTTATACATTTATGAATTCAAAATCAGATTTGCAGTAGAGAGTGTAGAGTTTTGAAGTGTAATTGCAGAAGTATCTCTCGCGTGAGTTCAAAGAAGAACATGTATCACAAAGGAGAGATAGATTGATGCATGAAGCAAATCTAGTGAAAGATCTTATCTACATTTGAAGTTTTTCAGTCAAGAGAGAGCCAAGGTTGGTGCCTTGCAAGAAGGAGTTGCTGCTCCTTGTAGGTTGGTGCCTGCATATTTGAGTAAGAGGTTGGTGCCTCTAGTAGGCTGAAGCCTACACCATTGTAAATCCATTTTTAATATTAAGTACATAATTTTTGTACCGTGGTTTTCACCCTCAAGGGTTTCCACGTAAAAAACTGGTATCAACTTGTTCATACAGTTATCTTCTTTCATAGTTGGTATTGTTTAGAGTTTGAAGTTGATAAAAGTAGAAAGGGTACAAAAGTTCATTAATATACTGATTCACCCACCTCCCTGCTCTCCTCTCAGGATATTTGTGTGCTCATCATGAACATGATTGAGTCGAATTTTGGGTTTTCAAAGAAAAATCATTAATGTCAAATAGTCTTGGTTGTAGGTGATCTAGGAAATAATGCAGTTGTTTTAATTTGTTGAAGAATGTCCGAGTGGGGTCATAAAATTGTTATGCCAAATGTGTCATTTTGTTGATATTGCAGGAATTTTGAATATTTGTGCACCATAAAAATTAGCATTATGTGTGGTGCTTTGTTTTGCTTGTACAGTTTGAATAGTCCATTATTCTAGTGTAAAGTGGCAGGGAATCAGACTAATCTTGCGGTTCTGCAGTTGCTGCCAAGTGGCTTGACCAACCTGAAACCCTAATAGAGTGTACATTTGAGGTTAGGTGAAAATCCTTGAGATGTGGTCAAAACTTGTGGCAATTTTGTTCACTTAGTTTTTGTGTTTATATATGCTACATGTATGTAAATGGTGAGATGGATTTATATGTGTAAGTTTGGAAGGATGTATACATGTACATGCATAAATAAATGTAGACATCAACATAATATACTTGTAAATACAAAATAACTAAATTCTTTGCAACCTAAGACGTCATATAGCAAAGTCATGAGGAATACATTTTGAAGAATTACTATACATAACACAAATGGACAAGCTAAGGACTTCTAAATTATATCTCATGGCATGGGACAACATTTATTTTGAGCATTTTGATCCAGTGAAATTTTAAGAGCGATGTAAGTACTTTTAATTACAGTGTTTGTTTATTGATTGAGCTATTATTTGCTGATTTATGGAATGCTTTCAGGCTTGGTTTGAGACTGGTGTAGGTGGCTCTTTTGGTGTGCTTCCTGGTGGGTCAGAAGATTTGGACGGTTCAGAAAATTATATCAGTGAAGAACAGTTATCAGATATTCCGTCTAATCCTGAAGATAGAGCACAAGTAACATATTTGTACATCCAAATGGAGTACTGTCCTAGGTATTCATATTTCTTTATGTTTAACACTATTTCTGTGCATTAAATATGTCAACCTTTGTGTTATTGCAAGTGACTTCCTTCTTGAAAAGTATTTGCAAATATATACCTGAAGATAAATATCTTTCTGGAGCTGATTATTCATGAATGTAAATGTAATCAAATCTTTATCAAATAGGATCCTAGTAATCTAAGAATAAACTAAGGTCTGAAATTCTGTGTGAGAAATTCTAAGTCAAAGACGATTTTCAGATTTCTTCTCTTAATGCTGAATGTACTGATTGCAGAACATTAATAAATTTAAATGTTTGCATATCAAGAGTGGAACTCCTTTTTGTATGTAAGGAGACCCGCCCCCAAGGGATGTGTCTCTTGAGAGGACTTGTCTCCACACGTGGAGACACGTCCGCTCAAGGGACGTGTCCCTTTGGGCGTGCGGGTTTCCTTTACAACCGATTATCATTCGGTTAAACATACTTAACACATATACCCCCTCACACATGGCGGATATATATTATATGAATTCCGAATTTTATTCAATGTGTATTTTGAACATCATTTATTTAAATTCGATTTTATACATGCATTATAAAATTCGATTTTACTTATTTTAGAAATATTAAATATGAAGAGCAATTGATCTTATATAAATGATGATGATGCTTATAGCAATCATCGTTTATATCTGACCTAAGCTATCATTCATCAACAATGAACTATGGGGAATGATGTGATATCACTGATCTATTTGAACTGCCATGATTCCAAATGATCTTAAATACTTTTGATGGTGAGGATAAATATAAAGAAAATTTATTTCACTTCAGAGATTGCAAATGCAATTGGCCCAAAAGATACAAGAACATCTCAGAGCTGCATCATTTCTTGCTTGTGCTATGGAGCAAAAATATGTGTGCAAAAATTAATAAATACATCGATACTTTAAACTAGCAGGTTATTCTTTTTGCTGGGTCACAACGAAGAGAACTGAATATCTCTGTAAGTGTCTGTTTTTAGTGTTTAGAGGCTCTTTTCATTAATTTATTTTCAAAAAAGTTTGACATTTTTGATTGAAATAAATTATATCATTACCTCTTTATACTTTTTGTTTGAATTCTAGTTCTCTGTTACCTGAATTTGTTTTTTTGATTGAATCCTATTTCTCTGTTATCTCATTTTGTGCTTTTTGATTGAATTCTATTTCTCAGTTATCTCACTCTGTACTTTCTTATTGAATTCTAAATCGATCTTCCTATATAGGGGTTTATGTGTCTTACTCTCATATTTTATAGCCTCCAACAACTACGATAGTATGGGTTGAATCCTCTTGTATGCTGGTTTCGGTTGTGCAACACCGACCCTAGCTAGTTTGGGTGAAAGATATTTCAGTCTTTCACATTGGGCAAAATTTGTGGCCAAGGGCCAATTTTGGTAAATCGATTGGAGCAACATATTCTCAGCTTTTTGGAGATAATCTTCAGTCCCTTGGAGTGGACGATTTTGTGTTTGAATGGTGATCAATTCAGCCTATGGATGGTTTGATTTATATATATAGCTGCTGAAGAAAATTGTGGTCATTATTATGCTTGCTGGGCACACTATCATTGGGTGTGATTTTGCTTATACCAGCTAGGAAAATTACAGAAAAATTATGGAGGGAGTCATGGGGTTTCCAAGAATCTAGTTGCAGCATTTTGGAGGGTGAATTTATGATCGATGAAGGCAGTCGATTAGTTTGTGTTTGCTGCTGTTCACCGTCAGATTTCAATCAGATTTCTTCATCAGTCTTCTTGCATCTATTTCCAGGTTCTTCTCATTATAATTTGTATCATTGCATTGCTACATTGTAGAGGGAAGTCTTTGTCATACAAGAGAGTAATATTACACCATTTAGTGATATTGTAAGCCAAGAGTCTTGGCGTCCCATTGCAATCTGATTGTACTTGTCTATGCATTTCATAATTAAAGTGAAGGAGTTGCATATCAGATTTTCGTCTTATGTCTATTGGTTGTAGCTGGAAATAATAAGCATGACAAATGTTTGTTGTGTTGGCGTTTAAATTCGCACCTCTAGAATGTGAATTTAAAATGGACAGCTATGCACAGTAAAACTGCTCTTCAAATTAGGAGGGGAAGCTCCCTCTTGTTGATGGTGAGATGGTATGATGATACCCAAGGTTGCTTGCACAACTCCTAGAAGACCTTTCTCACTGTCTCCTTCTTGGAACCTGACTCCAATGGGTTCTTTTTGAGCTTGGGTGATTCACCAAACCCTGCTCCAACTCTTCTCAAAGAGTTTCCTACCTTGTGCTTTACCTTGGGTAGACAAACACCACTTGAACTTGCAATCTTTCTCACTACACCTAGAAGGGTCTAGATGCCAACTTCATCAACCAACTAGAATTGCTTGCAGGGGAGCTAGAAACATTGTTTTCTTGCAATTCACATTCACTTGAATGCATCTTAAAAGTTCTCTCACTTTCAACTTACCCGATCTCAAGATCTTTCCTTGGTGAGGCCTATCTTCTTGTAGCCCTTACCAGTCGGTTTTTGGATTTTCCTGCCCAAATTCTCCACACAACCTAGCAAAAAAATCACATTTCCTGACACCCTTTTTAGGATTTTAAATCTTGCATAGGTTTTCAAGCCTCTGTCAGTACCGTACAGGTGATTCCTATAATCTTGGATAGGAGGGCTAATTGACCTAATATCTAGGGTTTCACTGTTCTTTGATGCAAATCTCCTTCCAAAGGATTGTTTGAAGCCTCAACCCTTTCAACCTGTTAAAATGTGACTAAAACCTCCCTGACACCGTATAGATTCCGTACCAAAGTCCCTTCCCCTGCCTAGGTTCTTTAATTTTCACTCCCAATTCCCTAACCGGGCAGTCCTAGCTCGCCTAGGGTTTGGGTTTACAAATGCTTGTTCCATTCTCTAAACTACCTACTACTAAATATTTACAATGGTTTGGCTCCCCTTCCATATTCACCTATTCTCAGGGAAATCCCATGCTAAGTGTTTATGGGGGAGCCATTTAAAAGCTAACTATTCAAAACAGAGAAAATAAACCTATACAATCTAATCTATGAACTCAAAACAATATCTCTACTCTAAGCTACCTTATTACCAAATGAACTATGCTCCACACTATCAAATGATCATAAACACAATGTTGAAATAGTAAAAATAATGCCTTGATATCACTGTCACCACAAAACACACAGGGTTTTCAATGAACACAGAAATCTGCTCAAAACTATCTTCTATTCCACACCAAAAACTTGGATTACAATATCCTCTAACTGCTAACTACGAGTCACACACCTATTTTGATGCCTTCTCCATCATTCAAGGGGGCAGTTGATCGAGCATTTACCCTGATTTCAAGGGATTCCCAATGCCAAGTAAGTTACATGCAACTCCACAGCTGCGGTCATGCAACTTTTACCAACATTTTGTAACTTATCAATATGTTATGATCCTAAAGTTTAGGACCTCAATCTCCTTACTCCGAACCATCAAATCCTTAACTGTCCTTTGGCATCTTTTTAACAATGACCATGTGTTTAGAACACATTTAACACCTTCATTCTAATATAAGCTGTCCCAAGCTAATTAAAGCCAAAATTTAACAACATTTATCAACAATGATTAACTAGGATAAAATTAGTCCTAATGACTAACTCTCCACACACACAATACCTTCTAAGGTCCAACACAACCTACTAACACCCTAATTTGGCTAAGATCAGGTGCAAGCCAAAATTGAAGACAAACAAAGGTGGAGTTAAGCCAAAGGGTGCCCACCGCACCATGAGGAAAAATAGAAATTTAAAGCTAATTATTATCTTTTTGTTTCAGCTAGAGCACAAGGTTTATAAAACACAAATGCCACAGCTGAGATTTTCTGATTAAAAATTCCAACTACGACTAACTTAAGCTAAAGACGTTTCTAATATCTCAAGTAATATGCAGAGCAAGAGAATTAGAAATGAACAAGGTTGGTTCTCTGACAAAGTGCTTCAATAAACTCTTTCCCAACATACACCTACTTACTTTCAATGTAAGTTGCAATCAAGTTCATAAAAGCATAACACAATAAACGGAAATCTGAGACGTTATACCAAGGCAAAGGAGGCTCATGATTTTATTTCTCAAACTTCTGGAACAGAGATTACACTAAACACATGCACGGAAAAAGAAATTGCAGCTAAAGAGGCTTGCAATCTTGTTCTTACACAAAGAGAACAAAAATTACAACAACTACTTGTTGGCTAAAAGAGACTCAACAATTCGCTATCATAAACACAATTGAACAACACTGAATAACAAATAGAAGGCACTTAGGCTCGGCGTTTTGTTATCACTAGCATGGTTCTAACACAAAGTGGACTGACACTGCATAACAACTTGCTGCATTACAGGCTCGCAATTTGCTATCACAATAACCGTTAAAGAAAATAATGAGCAAAAACTCTTATTTATAGGCAAGCAGAGGAGTAGGGAATGATTCAATTTCTCCAAAATCTTAAAGACTACTTTATATTATATTATATTATATTCTTCTTTAATTTGAACCACTTTATATTATTATATTATCTTTCTAAGATTTTTTTTTGGGGTTATGAGTTTTGTTGACTAATTTTAGCCACGCCGTACATTAAATAATCTTTGTATTGAATCCACACCATAATTTCTTGATTTTCAGTCACAATCACCATACTATTAATAATATAAATTTCATAATTTATTTTTTCTTATTAAATGCATCGATGGGCCTATCTATGATGGCTACAATTTACGTGGCCTTACTTACCTAGCAGGTAATTAGCTTAGTAACGGCGAAGAACCAGGTAAGACTTCAAATTCCACCAATTCAGAATTAATGTTATTCTATTTTGGCGTGAAGAGTAAATCCTCTGGTTACAACTTAGAGCCCAGCGTAAATGGGGGGAACAAGAAGTCCTCACATGATCTGGATTGAAGTACAAAACCCTAAATGGAGAAACCCTAACAGGGAGGCCCCAGTGAAAATGGTGATGAGTCCCGAGGCAACTACCTAACCAGAATATATATGTGTTTTGGAGTCGTTGAGGGAAGAGCTCGCCCACGGAAATGGCCAGTCCCGATGTAACCGCAATTACAAACCCTAAGTTGGTATTCACATGCACATCAAACAGATATTCCGTCCGACAACATGACAAGTACTACGACTAACGAAGGTCGAATTTCAAGTGGGCAGGACACATCAATATCAAGGCGGTCATTTGGTGGGAGGGAAAGAGGCTAGGTAGGGCTATGGGGCTATGGGTTAAGGGGGTGGTCCTTCCGAGGTGATGAACATGAACATGGGCTGGCTTACTTATCTATACGTTCAAAGAAAGACAGGGTTTAAGTACCTACGTACAATGAAAGCGTGGAGACTTAGACTGGCGTGCCTGTGCCTGTGCCTGTGGCCTGTGCCTGGCGCTGCCGCTGCCGCTGCAACTGCAAGTTGCAAGTTAAAAATGAAAGGGTAATTTGAAAAGCGACTGTCCTTTCTTTCCCCAAGGGGGGAACTTTAAACGTTCAAATGAAGGCGTGGATTAGGGTTAAACGTCGGTTTGAATGTGCGGCTGCAGGGAATCTGGTCGAAGGGAAATTGACTGGCCCGGGCGATACTCCATTTCCCGACCACGCTATCCGTTGAAATGACAGCACGTCCACAGGCAATCTGAATTTGTATCGGATGACGTGGCATCCACCGTGGCAAGTGGGCTGGGGTGTGGGGCCGCGCCCCTTCTGGACGCCATCAGCCGCCCTTTTTTTTGTTTTTCCAGCCCCACAGAAAAATAATAAAGGGAGAAAAACCAAAAAGTAAATCCGTGAATTGGGCGCGCAAATTAGGTCTTAGCTGGCAGTGTTGGTACGAGCAACAGGGGGCATTTGATTACCCTTGGCGTGATCGGACGGTTGTCGTCGTACAAGAGGGTGACAGATCGACGGCCGGCGTTGAGCCGTGCAGAGGAGATGCGCGCATTGAGTTGCGCGGCGTTCGGTGTGACCGTCCGATGAGACAGATCGA
>VDFB02344591.1:0-29096 GCA_007258455.2 Sequoia sempervirens | reverse complement strand
GTAGATCTCCACTCGGCATAGGGTTACAATGACTGACACAAGTCACAACGATAAGCTACTTCGGTATGACTGAAGCATTGTCTCGGCGACCTGTAAAAACCACAAGATCCAAAGATGTTAGTTAGCCAGACCCAAAGCATGTCACACCGACTTTCCTCTCTTAGAGGTTTCATCCTGTGAGATTGAGGCATATATTTCCAACAATCTCCCACTTGACGAAGATCACACAGCACCTCTCGGAGCACAACAAAATCCTGTCGCACCGCGGCAACAGGCTCCATCGAATCGGGCACACCATCTCAACTCGTCTGCGCTCAATGGGCTTCATCAATGCATTTTGCAACACATTCTCCAAAAGTATCAAATTTTTCCAACCTATCTTCCGGTCCTCCACCATATCTCGACAAAGTGGTACCGCATATCTATATGTTTCAATCTCCGCATGGAAAGTAGGATTCTTTTGCCGCATAAATTGCCCTTGACCGGGCCACAAAAATAGTTATTTGCCCTCGCCGGTGATCAAAACCAATGTTAGAACACAAACATTTTAACCAAATTGCTTCTTTACAAGCATGTGTAGCTGCCATGTATTCAAATTTATAGTGGACAAAGCGACTCACAAACTGTCGCTTTACTCATCCAACTCATTGCACCACCATTCAACATGAAAGATATCCACCGGGTGGACTACAAGGCCCCAATGTCTCCTCCCAATTAGAATCACATAGCTTGAATACCGAGAGTCCTTGTGATTCAAACTACAAGTTCCATGGTAACACAAAGCAAACTCAAGTGCCCTTCAAATATCTAAAAACTCTTTTCACAACATCCCAATGTGTGTCCTTCCGTGATTAGCCATAAACTCTACTAAGAACTCCTAACGCTTGGGCAATGTCTAGCCTTGTATAGACCATTGCATACATAAGACTGCCAACTGCACTAGCATAGGGTACACTAGTCATGTCCTCCATCTCAGTAGGAGATTTTGGACAGTCTTCAACAGATAGCTTCGTTCCCTACAAGACTGGAACAACTAGCTGCTTGCAATCGTTCATGAAAAATATCTCTAGAACAGTATTGATATACTTACTCTGACTGAGACAAAGTTTACTACTATTCCTATCCCTAGTTATCTCCATCCCCATAATATACCTTGCTGCACCAAGATCTTTCATTTCGAACTTAGCAGACAACTGAGACTTAAGATCATAAATCATCAACTTACTATTGCCTATGAACAACATATCATCAACATAGAGAGCAATAATAAGAACTTGATCACTTCAGCTTTGTAATACACACAATGATCATATTTTGATCTTACAAATCCTAAAGACAATACAAAAGTATCAAATTTCTCGTACCACATTAGGGTGACCTTTAACCCATACGTAGACTTTTAACTTGCAAACCGGGCTTTACCTTTCTCCACAAAGTGCCTGGCCGACATGTAAATTTTCTTCAAGATCACCATGACTTAAATGCTATCTTTCATATCCATCCGTTTCGACCTCTAATTAATATTAATCGGGCCGCAGTGACAAAGAAATCGAGCAGATGTCGCCTTTTAGCTATAGGAGAAAAAATTTCCCATAATCAATTCTCCTCACTGGAATAACCTTTCGTGAACCAACCTTTGCCTTATATTTTTCCACACCGCCATCTAGACTTCAATCTTCTTTTAAATTCATTTGCGTACCAACAAATTTTTCTTCTCACTTTTAGGCAAGGGCACCAAACTCCAAGTGTCATTCTTTTCTAATGATGCCATTTCTTCATTCATGGTTTCCAACCAAGAGTCTCAATCACATTCTAAATGCCTCTTTTCATAGTCCTAGGGCTCATCAGCTACACTAAAGCATAGGCATAGTAGAATCTATCAAAGAAAACCCATACCTATCGTTGTTTTCTTTTCATCGAAGTTGGACCTCCTCAATTGCCGAGGGTCAGGTTCTTCTTCTTCAACTTTCAGAATCGCTGAGCTCTCAATTTCGTACATTTTGAATTTTCAATTCCTCTTTCTCCGTAGAAGGAATTTCAACTACATCCTTATTGTTTTTTGACTTTGTCTCTAACTACATATCTAAGGTAGAAGGCTTCAACTCACAAAATATTACACTTCTACTATACAAAACCTTCTCCATATCAGGATTCCAAAACTTGTATCCTTTTATGCCAGCACTATAGCCAATAAAAATACATTTAACAGCCTTGTTCTCCAACTTAGATCTTTTCTCATATGACACATGAGCATATGCCTCATAGCCAAAAACACGAATATGTCTTTAAAGAGGGCTTCTACTGCATCAAGGCCTTAAAAGGTGTTTTCTCAACAAGAGTAAAGAATTTGAGAATGATTTATTAAGTAAATATGTTGTAGCAATCAGCTTCTCAACCTAGAACTTCTCCTCCAAGCCAAGATTACTCAAAGATACTGCGGCTTCCTCTCCATCAATCAACTTGAACCTTTCAACTCCCATTTGTTGTATATAAGTTGTAGTCTTATGTCTTTTAATCCCATGGTGGTCTTACAATACCTCTCAAATCATCGTAACAAAATTCACCACCATTATTAGTCCTTAAACATTTTATTTTTCTTTCCAAATTACTTTCTACAAGGTTCTTAAATTCCTTTAAACCGACCGATAATTTCCTGATTTAATTTTCAAAATAAACAAATGTTCTTCTCGAATAATCATCAATGAACATACATAGTACCTTGACTTAGACAAAGAAGGAACATTCACTGGACCAAATACATTAGAATGAATATAATCTAGCAAACCAGAAGATTTATGAGGACTTGAATAAAAAGAAACACAGTGTTGTTTTCCATATATACAATGTTCACAGAATTCAAATTCAAGGTTACAATCTTTAAGCCCCTCAACCAAGTTTTTATTCTTCAAGGTTTTTAAACCTTTCTCTCCAATGTGGCATAGCCTATGATGCTAGAGCATAGTCTTTTCTATTGGAAGTTTAACTTCCATAGAGTTTACGCAATTAGGAACATTTCCCTCTTTTCTCCATTAGTAGCTTTCTATGACTTTATAGAGACACTGTTGCATTGAACAACATGTACTTCCAACTTGTACAAGGTACCAATACGAACACCCCTTGCTAGCACCATTAAGCCTCTAGTCATCTTGCAGCTATTTCCAAAGAACGTGACTTGCACTCCAATATCATTCAATTTACTAATAGAAAGTAAGTTTCGAGCCAGACCTGGTATATGCATTACATCATTAATTCCCTTCACTCTTCCATCAGATAATTGAATATTGACTCTTCCACAACCAACAATTTCCAAAGTTGAATCACTCACCAAGTACACCTTTCCACCATTGTATTCTTAATACTTCATAAACTAGTCTCTATGAGATGTCATGTGGAAAGATGCTCCAGAATCAATCAGCCAGACATCATCTGATACCTACATAGCCAAGGTTGCAATGAAGGCGTCTGTATCACTCTGAGAAGAATCATTGTCAGAAGAATACTTCTTCTTCTTCTTCTTCTCCTCTTTACAATCCTTTCAGACATGACCAGGTATCCCACAGTTCCAACACTTCACCTTGGACTTCTTTCCAGGAGACTTTGATCTCCCCTCTGATTTTGATTTGGACTTCTTGTCCTTCTTCTTGCCTTTCTCTTTCGACCTTCCTCTAACAAAAAGGGCCTCCTTCGCCATCTCAGAAGATTTTCTTCTCATCTCTTCTAATAACAAAGAAGCAACAACATCTTCCATCTTGAAACTAGATGTTGTACTCCCAATAGCCATCACCATGTGATCCCATGAATCTGGCAAAGAACACAATATCAACATACAACGATCCTCTTCATCAATCTTCACACCAACAAATGTTAACTGTGCAATCAACATGTTGAATACGTTTAAATGATCAGCAATAGACCCTCCTTCCTACATTCTCAAAGTGTACAACTTCTTCCTCAGGAATAGTTTCTTCACAAAAGACTTCCCCTAATAAATAGATGCTAGTCTCTTCCACAAGGAAGATGCAGTCTTCTCTTCATGCACATTGAGAAGAACGAAGTCTGCCAAATAGAGCCTTATCAACCCCTTAGAATTTCTATCTGCAAGGTCCCAATCTTCTTGCTTCATGCATGTAGGCTTAGTTCCAGACACAGCAATCCAAAGATCACGATCAACCAATAGATCTTCCATCTTAAGTTTCCACAACTCAAAATGGTTGCCATTGAATTTCTCTATTTCAATATTTCCTGACGTGCTAGCCATCTCAATATGTAATTCAAATTTGAAAAACTTCTACAAGACTCCCTCTGAATAGAAATTGACACAAAAAACCCAACATACCCACAAGGATAACACAACTGGCCAGACTCTGATACCACTTGTAAGGAAAGCTAAGGTGCGGAAACAACTCTCCTAACGGTAAAACCTCAGGGAAGAATGCAAAGACACTTTAAAATTTATAATTATAGTCCAATTAAGATGCACTTGAAAGCAATAACAGAAACAGAGTATTTGACAAACACATATGAACACCAAATTTACGTGGGAAAACCCTTACAAGAGAAAAACCCACCACACCAAGAGAAATCACTTTGTATTACAGTAATGGAGATTACATACAAATATCAGACTTATCTTTCTGATGTCATTTTACAGCAGCTTCACCATGAACAACCTTGTTACAGAACATTCATGTTACAGTCTTCACAGAATAGAATTCATCCACTGATCATACAATCACATAGCAATCTGTCGATCCATCAAACCAGACATCATCTGCTACTCCAGGATATATTCATGTCGCCCCTATCTGTCGAGCTTCCTCTCAGAACTGCCACAACGAACTATCTTCCAACGGTTCCCATTCGGATTCTCTAATTGGTCGACTACAAGCCACATAGGATAGTCTTCACTCGATCAAAAGGCTTCAATCTGTGTTGGCATGTCGGTGAGACACAAGAAGTGTCTCCCCGATGCCCAAAGGCTTCATTGTTGATATCGGCGTAGGTTCCAACAGTCAGCAAGACAATATAGCGAACGCCATGAGTCATACCGAATCCACTGACATTCATTTCATTCCTATCGGCAAGAGTTTCCTCATCGGCAAGACTCATATCATTGTTCACAAGTCACACCGACCTCAACATTGCCATCGGCAAGACTTACCGCTTGCCAAGAGGTTACACCAAGACTTCTTATGTTACACCGAAGCATCCAATAGTCGGCAAGAGATACTGCTATTTCCAAGACATCACAGCGAATACTTCATGTCACCTCAAGGACCATTTACTATCGACGAGACTCTCCATCAGTCGCTAAGACTTCATACCAAAGTCTTTGTGTCACCGCAAAGACTCCAAGTGTATCCCCATCGGTGAGACCTTCATCGATCACTGGGACTTCATACCGAAGCCTCCACCTTCGGCGAGACTTCACTTAGTCGCTGAGAGTTCTTCCTGAGACCTTTGTGTTACCCCGAGTGAATACTGTCAGTGAGACATTCCTATTGGTAAGACTTCTTATTGAACACTCAAGACTCTCCCTGAAGGCTTCAATAGAAAATGCTATCGGCGAGACTTTAGCTATCACTGGGACTTCACACCGAAGTAAGCCTTTCGGCCAAGGGTCTCCCCGATATATGATATGAATGGCATGTCAGCTAGAGATCTCCACTCGGCATAGGGTTACAACGACTGCCACAAGTCACAGCGATAAGCTCCTTCGGCATGACTAAAGCATTGTCTTGGCGACCTATACAAACCACAAGATCCAAAGTTGCTAGTCGGCCAGACCCAAAGCATGTCACACCAACTTGCGTCTCTTAGAGGTTTCAGCCTGTGGGATTGAGGCATATATTTCCAACAGTCCCAATATGACAAATTTCTTAAGGGGATCAAAGAAGTTCTTAAAATTTGGTGAAGTTGCCCAAGGCAACCTAATTTAACAATAATAAGATCGTGCAAGATTATAATATGAATGAGATTTCATGATCTAGGTTGGTCAGTTGAAACAAGAGTAGATCTCAATCAACTATTCCACAAGAAAATGTTCTTCACTAACTGTGTGTTCATTAAATATTCTATGGGGCACCCAAACTTTTACCCTAAGTTTTGTAAACCTAAACCCTCGAACTCTAAAAATCTAAACCCTAAACACTAAAACCATTCATTTTTTCCTACCTAGGATCTTAAAGTGAATTTTGGTTGTCTTAGGAAAGTCCACCAAATTTCATTACCTTATGCCATGTAATTTTGTCCTAGGATCTTACTACATATATCCACTTAAGTTATCCTATTACCTTAAACCCTAAACTCTAAAGTCTAAACCCTAAACCTAGCCATCATTTTTTCTTTAAAGGCTCTTAATGAAATTTGCTGCCTTTGGGAAACTTCACCAAATTTTATTCACTTGAGCTTCATGTCATTTTCTCCTAGGACTACTTAGACGATCCCCTTAAGCCATCCCACAATTCCTAAATTGTAATTTGATTTCTTAAGGGGTTCCAATATGACATTTCTTAAGGGGATCAAAGAAGTTCTTAAAATTTGGTGATCAAAGTTGCCCAAGGCCCAACCAAATTTAACAATAATAAGATCCTGCAAGATTATACAATATTAATAGTTAATTGTATTTTCATTCAAGTAACATGTGCCTTAGACATATAAATGAGGCTTACATATAATTTTATCATTTGTATTCAATTATTTAAGGCTATTTATATTGAATGGTTTAAAGGTATTTCCTAAACATGTATCTTACATCTTGAAATTACAAATCTAATGCATGTTCACTCATATCTTAAAGATCACATGGATCCATTCAATAATATTCGCAATCCACCTCCACACCATCCATCTCCACCACCTTCACCTCCACCTCCACCCACTCCACCTCGTAACCCCCCACCTCCACCACTTGAAATCAATGAACATGCTCATTTGCAAGCACAAAGCAATGCTTCTGCTAGAACCATCCAAGATCAAATCAACATTATTCAAAATGAAGAATGTGTTGCACCACTTGTGAGGATGTTTGCATCTAGGATGCAAACCATTGTTGATGTTGTCAGGGCTATGAATGGGATCTTAGATGGGCATTGACAATGGCTAGAGGAGAGGAGAACTCCTCGATTCTGAAAGGAAAAACACAAAGAAACGAAGATCTATGCAATAGAGAGCCATAATAGTTTATAAACTAAAACAATGATCTTAAATAGTTATGAATTTATAAATTTGGTGAATGATGGATATTTTGTGTGATGAATTTATAAATTTGGTTCCAAATGGATATTTTTAGTGACATGAATTTATGATTTTGGTTCTAGATGGATATTTTTAGTGACATGGATTTATGAATTTGGTGGAATTTATGAAGTTATAATGAATAATATATAATAGTATATATTTTATGACTATCTACTAGATCATGACTTCTCCTACTGAAAAATTGTAATATGTGTGTGTGTGTTAGACATAAAATGAGCGTTTGTGAATGTTTCAAGTTTATTGTTTAGTATGTATGTGCATGTATTAAAATTTTGCATATATAGTTCTTAAATTTTGAAATTTGTATGTATGTACATAGTTTAGTTTAATGATTTGTACGCATGCAAATTATGCATCATATTTTTTATTTTAAATGTACATGTACATACATTTAACTTGGAATTTTCTATGGACATGCTCTTGAGTTGAACAATCAATGTATATATATGTGCATTTCAATTAAATATATGATCTTAATATATATGTTGCTCATCCTATTTCAATTAAATATATGATCTTAATATATGTATGAAAATGGACTATTTTGTATGATTTAATGTAGGTGCACATTTATATCGAGCATATCATGGATGATTTTAACATTGATGATATCATCAATCCACAACCTTAGCCACAGCCACATCCACCTCCGCCTCCCCCTCCACCTCCACCTCCACCTCCCCCTCCCCCTCCCCCTCCCCCTCCACCTAATATGCCACATCCATCACTTATCACATCTGACAAGGCTCGCTTGAGAGCATGAATAAATGATCAAGTTGCATCCTTACAAAATCAAATCAATGCTATGCAAAGTCAAGCATTGATTCCTCCACATGTGAGACGTTTTTCATCTACAATGCAAAAAGTTGTTGATGCCATCAGGATGATCGATTGTGATCTTGATAGGCATCAACGAGATAGAGAAAAAATGAGACAATTTTATTCCAATGGTCTCTCTTACAAACAAATATTAGACCTTAAAATAACGAAAGCCCATCTAGCCCCCTACTTTCTTGACCTCGTTACTCGACAACCCATTCCACCCAAAAAATCTAGAATATCCATGAGGTGGTGCATACATCCGTAGATGAGTGCACATTTTTGGGATCGATGGTATATGGTTTTTGATAGTCCCCTACATGCTAATTGGGATTTTGAGAAAACTGTATGTAGAGTTTGTTTTGGGGCAAAAGCCCAATTATTTTGATTTTAGATCATTTCAGGGTGTTGGTGGTGGCATGCCACAACAGAGATTAGGGGCAAGGGTTGATCCCCGATGCCTCGTGCATGTGCAACCCCTTGTTGTTGCTCCTGGTCCTCCCATTCATGCACCTGTACATCATGGAGCTTTGGTCTCAACATTAGGTTCCCTTAGTACACCCGCAGGAGACCTTGATCAACATGCTTCTGCGATAGCAAGTGGGGAGCATAGAGACGATGATGATGGAGGATTTTTTATGGATCTGGTCTGAGTACCACCTGTGAGTAACAGGCTTGTCCCCCATATATGTACTAGTTGTCACCAAGTATGTTATGGACCTGATCAAGCCACACCTACTTTAGGTGGACGGGGAGATTCTAGTGGTTCATCTGGTCACATCAGTTCATTTGTAGAGTTCCTCACAGCAAACCATCACCTTGAGGACACTGCGACATAGGTATAAATATGCATCTAGATGTACATTCATTTTATAAGAATTTTGATGGTTGTATATATCAAAGAAAAGTTTGCAATACATTTTAACAATCAAATTGTTTGGTGTACAGATGACACTAATGATGCAAGGGCAATCATCTGTTCCACGAGTACATACATCGACACCGGTCATACTCGGCAACCCTTATGGGGTATTTTGATTTCAATTTTTAAAATTATATATGAAATCATAAATTATTTAACTTGAGTTTTAAATTTATAATTGAATCACATATATGTTTGAAATATTTATGTTGGTTTAGGCGAGTCAATCGACATCCACGTCGATTCCTCCTGAGGGATTTTCAAGCACTCCTCCACTATCGAGCGTCATAGATCAGGGGAAGGTACATTCATATTGTAAAATTTTTTAAAGTTTACATTAGTATAGTTACAATTTTATGAGTTTTGAATTCACTAGATATATGAAATGCATGCATGTACACTTGTAAATATTATAAGCATTAAATGTCTATGTACATATATGTCTAGGTTGATACCACAATAAGAATGGGCATTGGGAAAACATTTGATGTTGCAGTTACTCGTGAGGCCACTGATTTTCAGGTTGTTTACAAAACTTTCTACACAAAATGTGAAAACTTGAATATATATATATATATAAACCTAATTCAATTGTACATGCTTTGATTTTGATCTTGTACGACTTTGTTAGTGCAAATTTTAGCCCTGACCCAGACATAGTTACACCACCAGGAGGACATGTAGAGCAGGTTCCAGATCAAATGGTAATTTATTTATTTTATTATATTTAAAGTCAATTATAAATTTTAAATTGAATATATACATAATATGAGATTTTTAAGAATATCTTTTCTTTATAGCATGAGACACATCTTGTAGTTGAGATGCATGACAGGTCCTGGAGAAGAGCCTAGTGCACAACCTCGAAATACAGTACAATTAAAATATGATAAATTATAAATTGAATTGAATTAAAAAAATTAATTATAGAGTTGTACATCTAATTTTGAATTTATTTGTCTTGTTTATGTAGATTGATTTAGAGAATTTAGAGGTTGCTTCAGGTGCACCAGAGCATCCAGACGTAGATATGATGGTAATTTAATTTTATGATGGATTATAAATTAAAGTTTCATTAAATCATTTTTTATTGTCTTACATCTGATTTCATCTCTCTTATACAGAGTGTTTCAGGTCATCCACATAGTCTACATGGTTTGAAGAGGTCTCTTGATTATAGAGACAGTACATGACCTAGAAACATGTGATTTTATGTGTTATATTTGTTTATTTCATGGACTATATTTCTTGTTTCTCATGTACTCTATTGGACTTTATTTCATGCGCTTAATATATTGGTTTCATGCACTTAATATGTTACATAAATTATGGACTTTATTATTGTTTGAAATTTTAATTTACACATGTACATTTATGCATTATATGTTCATAGTCAAGACATTAATATAGGACATTAATGTGAAATTTAGTGATCTCATACATGGATTAATATAGGACATTTTAATATTTATACTTTGGTAAATTTAGTGATTTCATACATGATATACATGATATGTACATTCAATAAATATAGCGATAATTACTCAATGAACTTATTCAATTCACGTCAATCAATAATCAGTCAATAAATCATAATTTACAAACAAAAGTAATCTATTTATATACCAGAAAGGATAAAATTTTAAGAAATAAACAATACCATAGAAGATTAGAGAATAAAAGCATTAGTAAATACTATAAATAATAACATCTAACACTAATTTATAAGTTGTCAAAAATAAATAATGACGTCTTAAGGGGGTGTCTAAAGGGGTCATAATAGAACGTCTTAAGGGGATGTCTTAAGGGGTTATAATACGTGTTAAGGGGATGACTTAAGGGGTCCTAAGGGAATGTTTAAAGGGGTCAATAAATAGCGATAATTACTCAATGAACTTATTCAATTCATGTCAATCAATAATCAGTCAATAAATCATAATTTACAAACAAAAGCAATCTATTTATATACCAGAAAGGATAAAATTTTAAGAAATAAACAATACCATAAAAGATTAGAGAATAAAAGCATTAATAAATAATATAAATAATAACATCTAACACTAATATATAAGTTGTCAAAACAAATAATGACGTCTTAAGGGGGTGTCTAAAGGGGTCATAATAGAACGTCTTAAGGGGATGTCTTAAGGAGTTATAATACATCTTAAGGGGATGACTTAAGGGGTCTTAAAGGGATGTCTAAAGGGGTCATAATAGAACGTGTTAATTAAGGGGATGTCTTAAGGGGTCTTAAGGGGATGTCTAAAGGGGTCATAATAGAATTTCTTAAGGGGATGTTTTAAGGGGTCTTAAGGGGATGTCTTAAGGGGTCATAATAGAACGTCTTAAGGTGATGTCTTAAGGGGATGTCTAAAAGGGTCATAATAGAACATCTTAAGGGGATGTCTTAAGGGGTCATAATACATCTAAAGGGGATGTCTTAAGGGATCATAATATAATTTCTTAAGGGGATGTATTAAGGGGCCATAATACATCTTAAGGATATAATTGATTTAACAATAATGTATGCATGATATTTAGTGATTATACACTTAGACATAAAGTTTCAAAGTAGGAAAACATGCACATTTAAGAAATAAAATATATAGAATATTGATTTGATACATAGAAGTACATAGAGTATGTTTAATTCTGTAAGTATGTATGTACATATATGTCATCTCAAAACAATGTTTACTAAATTTGGATATGCCATCTCAAGAACATCTCAAACTCGTGGCTAGAATGTAGTAGGTCTTCACACCCACCGATATCAAAAGGGTACAATATCAATGAAATCATCAAAACATACATATTTTAATTTATATAAAACTATCTATATGTACAAACTCAAGTACCTACATTTAAAAGTATTCCACACATGTTTGTAGGTTGAATCTAGGCATCCTCCTCTTTTTGTTTCAAAGTATGAGATCAATGCAATGATGGCTTAAGGATACAAAAAATGACAATAAATCAATTTTAACTATTAATGTCCAAGCAATATCAATATGTAATCAAAACATGTATTTAAATATAATTTAACTAATAATTACCTATTTTTACCAAGTATTCCATGTTGTCTAGGTTGAATCTGCATGGACTAGATCCTTTTGTGATTATGCCTTAAGGATGTATAAAATGAAAATTTAAACAATTTCAACTAATAACACACTTGACCAATGTCAAACATGTATTTAATGTATTTAAAAGGACAAAATAAAACTAAAACTATATTTACCTGTATTTACTTATTCCATTGTACCATCTGCATCCTCTCTTTTTTGCAATGCATCTATGATTTCCTCATGCTCTTCCATAGAAATTGACCATAGCACTTTTTTTGAAGGTCTTCCACGATACTGCTCTAGTTTTATATTTGTTGCCACCACCAAATGTGAATAATGCATAATCTTTTATGTGTTTCATAGTCTTCGAATGCAGGTAGACCATTCTTTCTTCTCAAGCATTTTTGTAGCCAAGTGCCAACAACCACCACCGATCCTATTGGAAAACATGTTCAAAAACCATCATCAAATAAGTTCTCAAAATTTTCTTAAGGGGATCAAAGACTTGTTCTAAAAAATTGCTTAAGGGGATCTAAAACTTGTTATCAAAATTTTCTTAAGGAGGTTTCTTAAGGGGATCACCGTACCTATTGGATAATGAAAGCCATCATCATCTTCTGGAGGTGTTATCAACTTATGTTTAGTTTCCACACAATGAAGCCAACCAATATTTTGTTTGCTCTTCATTCCCCTCAGGTGCAATAACAGCATACACATGTTCTGCCAACAAAATTTGATTTAATAACTTGTGCATATCCATATAAATAATTTAGTATTACAAAATAACTTAATAAAGTGAAATAAAATGAAATAAATTGAATTAAAATTACCTTCTTGTAAAAGGTCTGAAACACGGTCATAATCTTCAGATGCAAACAATTGATCATTTTCTTCAATAGTTCTTTCATATTGATTATGTGCTTCTACAGGTGTCAACGATCTTTTCTCCCACTGTTCAACCCATTATGTATTTTCACAAGCTTCCCAATCTCTTGAGATACAAAACTGGCAAAAACATGCAAGCTCCCTTGTCCAAATAGTCCATGTGCTTGTTGTCACACTCCTAAATGAATTCCATTTAGTAGATCCACTGATTGTCTCACAATCAACTCTAGATACAATGTTCTCTTCTTCCACCAACCAAAAGAATCGATGAACTGTAGAGTAATCACTCGAACTAGGTGTAGATAATCTTCTATTACACCAATCCACAATCTCACGTGCATCTTTAAATTTTATTGAATCCTCAAATTTTAATTGTTCTCTAGCAAGAATTTTTTTGACACATGCACCAGCTCCATCATGTTCTCCTTTACCATGCCCAGCTTCAAAAAAACTCCATATATGTTGGACATTAAGTTCCTTGTGAACCTTACTTAACCAATAGAACATTCTAGCATTTTTGAACTGCCACATACAACTATCTGACCATATGAGGTGTTCTTTCATATGGATTCCTCTTTCTCTTAAATTTCTATAAAATATACTAAAACAATATTGAACAAACTCTGATGAGTGTAACTAATTGTCACTCAAATAAAAATGATACTCCCTCAAAACTTTTCTATCATCCTCGGTGCTATCATCTGCATGTATATAAACAATATGGACAAACATAGCTACTTGCACTGAATTATAATATTGAGATTGAATTTCCTCTTGCAGAGCGAGAGTATAATTCTCAATCAACCACTGAAAGTATAGTACCAATTGGAAATGTGTTTATACATGTGCGAAATTGGCCATCAAGCCATTGAGCATGTTCAAAGTGCATGACATATTTTGGTACAATTTTATTCTTAAATTCACTCATAAATGCATGCACACTAACTTTTTTTGTAACTAAATCACAACGATTTCCTATTTTTCCATCTTTTAAAGAATAGTTAACATTCCTAAATCTTTTGACACCTATTAATTGTTGTCCAAAATCATGATCACCACTTTCATGCAAACAAATTCTTAAAAATGAAAGATTTCCACAGTTAATGCATTGTCCAGAAATACAAGAACTTAAATAAAATAATTTATCATTAGATTTTTCACAAAACAAACATGAAATAAACTCTCTTATTGCTTCAGGTGGCATATCAATACCACAATCCTGTATAATCATGTTAGTATGCAAGGTACAACGTATATATCGAAAAACATCATAAAAGTAACGAAATTGAACATGTATTTTACAACAAGATATTTGTTGCTTATTAATTTTTAGATACCAGGGTTTACATTTTTAAAAAGACCTTTGACTTATTTTAATATTACAAGGTAACACTGAATCGCTACAAAATTTTCTATAAAATTCAGTTTGTGTTGTATCTAATGGGTGTTTTAGGTGAGGATCGTGAACTTTGGACCCCACCCTTAATTTTAAAACATATCTAGCATTAGATAAAACCCTAGTATTATCATGCCAATATTTTTTGATCAAAGATTTAATTTCAACATTCAATTTTATATCAGACCTTGGTAGTCATCCACTGAAACTCCAATATTGATTGATAGGATCATTTTCTATACTTTCTCTTCTTTTTTCCACTCTTAGTAATGTTTTAGGATGTATTTTTAAAAATTCACTAATATTGCTTACCATTATTTTATTCAAAGTTGTTTTATTAACTATAGCAGTAGTTATAGCTCTTCTTGCTGTGTTTTTATCTTTAGATCGACTATTTTTCCCAATAGATTGAATGACACTAGCAATAGTAGACATAACATGTTTTAATGATTGATCTTTTCTTTTTGGTTTAACATAAAAGCCTAACCTTTTCATTACTTTCCTCATTTTTTGCATTCTCATCAATTGCATCATTAGTTGACATTGAAATGCAATTTTTTTACGATAAAAGAATTTGGTGTATATTCTATTCACATGTGTTCTTATTTGCCTCCAAGAAATTTGACCAGGAAGATTATCGAAAACACCACTTCCAATTTTTAAAAAAGTATTTTCATTAAATTCAACATCACATTCTATATTTTCATCTTCATTTTCATCAACAAAACGGTTTTCATTTTCATTTTCATCAAAAATACAGGTTTTGTTTTCATTTTCTAGAAAATGATCATTTTGATTTTCATTTGCAACAAAAGATTTTTTTTTTGTTTTCAAAAAATTCTATAAAATTTTCATCTCTCTTAATATAGTCAATGTCAACATCATTAAGTCCAACATCTTGTAAAACTTCTACATACAAATTTACCATTTCACTAACATGTGGATTTGAAGACGTACTTGGATTTGTGCATATTGAAACATTCTCCATAGCATTCAAAGAGGGATTTTAAGACATAGTAGGACTTGTTTGTATAATCATATTCTTCTCCAAATTGACTCCTTGCAAATTAGCTTCATCTACAACCATGGTATCCTCAATGTTTTCATCTTCAATAGTTGTTGAATTGGTTGCTCCACCATCATTCATTGATTTCATTCTCATTCTTCTATCTCTTTGTCTTTGTCTCTCTTTTTCTCTATTTTCTTCAACTTCTTGAGGAGTCAATGTCTTCCTTCTCTTATTATGAGCTTTATCTCCCATAATTATAAAATTCTCAAGCACAAATGAATGTTAATAGTGAAATACTTCAAAATATTCAATCCAAATTGGAAGTTGAATACCTATTAGGACAAAATTCTTCCTCTTGTGTTCCTCAAAACAAGTAGAAACTACCACAATTCCACTTTAAAAATTGTTTTCTTTATGCCTCCTTTGAAAAATGCAATCCATATTGCAAATTGAAAATATTTTGTTCCTCCAAACAAGCACAAAAATAACACAATTCCACTTCAAAAATGGTGTATATGATGCCCCGTTTGATAAAATCAACTAAAAATCAAGTTCGCCACATGTAAATACAATAGCTTATGAAAAATAATTTACTTTTACTGCTCGCGGCCGTACATGTGAAGTTGCAGACTTCACAGTAATTTTTTGTTGTATATTTAAATAAAAGAAACGGGATCTCGCTTATAAAATCCAAGATCCCATTTATAAGAAGCGGGATCCCATTCTATAATCGAGATCTCGTTCTTCAGCATTGAATGTGGGAACCATTGGCCGGGAAACGGGATCCCATTTATGAAATGGGATCATGTTTCCTTTACAACGGTCCGAATATTATAGAATAGGGAACGGGATCACGTTTTATAATCGGGATCCCGTTTTTTAAAATTTGATTTTTTTTTCTTTGTGGTCAAGTTTTTGCCTAGGTTTTGGGTTCGGAAAAAGCATTGGAAGTACGAACCTAGGCTTTCAACCTGGTTTGACCTACAAGTTGAAGGTCCTAACAATGTCAAAGAAAAATACCAACTTTGGACATATGGTTGACGACCTTTTTTGCATAATTTTCTGAAGAAATTAAAACCCATTTTAGATGAAACAATACAAATTATAAATATGTAATTTGTTTTTCAATTGGATTATTTTTTCTATTTTTCAATTAATTTCTAATAAAATTGGTCCATAAACTTTAAATATTAGGGTTTTTTACTATTTTAATAACTTTTGATCAACATAACATTTTGACAAACGGATTGCATGAGAACAAACTTCAGAAAATTCTTTTCAATTTCAAAAAAAAAATTAAAAAAATGTTAAGTTTAGGTCATCTTATGCATTTCGTACATGAAGATTTTTCAAAACGATAAATCTGCCTAATAAAAATTTAACAAAAAAAAAATTCAATAAAAAATTACAAAAAAAATCAAGAACAAGCTTCAGTGAGTCACAAAAATTTTCCCAAAAGGATTTAGAAAAATACGATAATTTAAGTCAAAATATGGATGTCGTACATGTGCATGGTATGGTAAAAAAAAATGACTTTTAAACAGTGGTTTTTATAAATGCCTATTAAAACTCAATTTGTACAATCTGGGTATTGAAATAAATTACATATTTGGAAACTAGACTTTGAGCACTACATTTTATGATTTGTGAATTTTTAAAGATTTCATCTCTAAGTGCTTCAAATTTTAAGGTCAAATGTGTCAAATTCTGAAAATTAGGAAAAACACTTCCACTTTTTGGCCAAAAAATGGACTCAACTTCTTGGACACACCCTACTACCTGTGGATGCATTTTTCTGAGTTTCTGCTTGATAGGCTTAGTGTCTGGGTGAACATCCAAAGGGTGAACATCCAAATGGTGAACTACTAAAGCGGGGTCCAGACCTGGCATGTATGAGTATGACCAAGAAAAGTTGATGATTTTGTCCTTGAGCAGCTAGACAATGATGGAATATTCTTGTTCTAATAATGATTTGGCTACGTAGGTGATCTTCGGGGTTTCTGCAGTACCCAAATTGACTTCTTGAGTTTCTTTGATCAGGATGGATGATCGTGTAGATAACTGAGTTCCCACAAGGGGAAGATGAACGTCTCCATCCTCCAACACCTCATTGAGGTTTTCACTATCGGATGCGTCCTTTATTTTTATTTTTTCTAGGTCAAGAAGCGCCTCGGGGAGGTTTTCACTAGATGACTGTTTCTGATTTTTCTTGTTTTTACTTTTGTGACTAGAGCGTTCATCTTCCCCCAATCCCATAAGGTTGGCATATGTGTCCAAGGAGACATTGGTAGGTGTGTTATCGCGTAGGTCCCAGTCAATAAGTTCGGGATGGCGTAGGGAAAGGCTAATGGTAAAGACGGAAGGGAATCAAACATGGATGAAAGGTTTGTGTGATCCATATCATCGTACACATGTATGATGGACTCTTCCTCAGGTATGTCTTCTAAGGGACCATTGTTCACACTAACACTGTTAGAAGCATTGGATGATGTTGTAGAGTCTTTCTGCTTTTTGTCATATCCTAGGCCTATATTTTGTGGAAGCTTTGATACATAAATAGGTTGCAGCCACCCTTGTTCTTCTTTACCTAGACCCCCACCTTGATAATTATGCTTCTCTGCGAACTTAGAAAACCAAGGGTATGCTTCTTGAAAATATTCCTTAAGGGGAGGATCCGGTTGGGGCTCTTCATGATATATCCACTGACTAATATCATCTTTTGGTGCATCTATCCTTAAACCAGGGGATCAGAAAGTACTAGTAGGGATGTTTTTGGCACTGAAGGTAATGGTCTTATCTTTTTCCTTTGGTATAGACTAGGAAGGTTGACCGTACATGTGTGGTGATGGTGGCATGGTTGCCACATTCAGAGCTGTATGTATTTCATATTCACCACAACCTTTGTCAATGATCTGGACTTTAGTGATGGTAGGATCAGTGGTGGAAGATGGAGTGGTGGGTGTGGCAGATGATGGATTGGAGGATGACAACTGAGATGCCCCCATTTCGAATCCAGGATAATAATGCAAATGGGGAAATGAAGCTTCTAAGGCACGACCGTACTCAAATGGTTGTTGATCAACGTAAATGGTGACCTCTTGTCCATTAATTGGAAATTTTAGGCATTGATGGTATGTGGAGGGGACGGCTTGCATGGCGTGGAGCCAAGGGCGGCCGAGGAGGAGGTTGTATAATAAGTCCAGATCAAGGACATGACATGTAGTGTACTGAATCGTGGGTCCAACCTGGATGGGAAGACTGAAAATTCCTTCAGAATCTCTTTCTGTGTTATCATAATCCTTGATTGTAATGATTTGATTACTCAGATCCACTTGAGTATACCCTATCTGCTTTATGAACTTTAGAGTGCATAGATTAAGGGTAGAGCCATTATCTACCAGGACCCTTTTTACTTTATGATGGGAAACTAGGACTTTGATGTGTAGGGGACGATTATGGTTGGCATCAATATTAGGCATGTCATTTTGGCTAAAGTGTAACTAGTAGGATAGAGCCAAATGTCCCACTAAAGCTTGGAATTATGTGGGATCAATGTTGTTAGGCACTTGGGTTTCCTGTAAAGATCAGTTTAGGATCTCTTGATGCACGGAAGAAGATTTAAGCAGATCCAAAATTGAGATGTGAGCAAGAGTCTTTCCTAAGTGATCAAGAATGTTATACTGAGAATTTACAGGATTTTGCAGGGCGGGTGGAGAGGCTGTAGGGACGATAATGCAAGTTCTTCAGGTAGCAACAACACATTGGGGATCTTTAGCATTGACATGTATCATGGATACACAGGGTTCTAGCTACGCAATGTAATGGATAATGCCATCATAATTGAGGGGCACATTCTTATAACTTATGTTATTTGTACTATTGTTTTGAGGATTTTTATTGGATGTGCTTGCACCTTGATTATTGTTAGGGAAGGTGTTTTGGTAAATCTATAACTGAGCATTGGACGATGAAGCCTAATTGGCATCCACATGAATATCTCCTTGATCTATAAGATTGTGGATATATGTTTTTAGACTCTAACACTTATTTAGGGTATTCCCTTTGATCTTGTGAAACTAACAGTATTCGTTTTCTTTAAACCAAGCTTGTTTAGGCTTAGATTCATCATGAGGCTTGGTTACAAGATATGTGATTGGATAATTTTCCTATAGGAGTTTGTTGAAGATGGTACTTAAAGACTCACCTAATTGAGTGAAATAACATTTTTTGTTCCCTTGACTGTTATGGTTTGACTGTTGAGGGGGACAAGGTGCCCCCTATGGTATTGATATGATGTTTTGGGCAGATGGTTGGTTAGAGGTAGGCTATTTCCTCTAAGAGGTACTAGCTACTTGAACATGCTTAGTGTCAGTGACACCATCATTCATAGCATTCTTTTTCTTGTTCCAATAGCGTGACTTATCTCTGGATGATTGTTCTTTGTCATGATTGTATATCTTGACATGTCCTTTAGCAACAAGGGCCTGTTCAAGGATAGGCCCTTTCTCCACTATCTCGACGAAGGTGGTGACACAATGCAGCCTAAAGTTATGGGCCATGTCAGGATGTGAGTTCTCAACAAAGAGAGTGACCATGTCCTTCTCTTTGAGAGGGGTTTTCATTCAGCTTGCCAACGCACACCACCTTTGGAGGTAGTTGATAAAGGTTTCTCCTTCACGTTGCTTCTCCTTGAGGAGACCCAAGGTATCAGTATCCTTCTCTAGATTGAAGGAGAAGTAGGAAACAAATTTCTCTGAAAGATCCACGAAAGATTTGATGGATCCCCGCTCTACACCCATGAACCAATCTAAGGCATACCTTGTCAGGATCCACGGGAAGAGCCACAAGAGGTAGTTGTCGTTGTGCATAACCTCCTGAAACTGGGAGTAAAACTCTTGCAGGTGGGCTTTAGGATCCTTATTTCCCTTGTATCTATCAAATTTTGGTATCTCGAAGTGTTTCGGGAAGGGAATTAATGAGATGGAGGGGTCGAATGGATAGGGATATATGTCTTTGAATTTGAAGGATTGCTTACTATTTCCCAGCTTGGAGATCTTTCAAAGCAGCTTTGATTTCTAACAGATCCTTGTTGACCGGTGGTGTAGGAGTCGAGGCAGATGGATTGGATGGATATGGGTGGTAGGATGATGAAGGATCTTGTTGAGATACTGTTTGAAGGTTACTATATGGATTTTGATAGTGAGAAGATGATGTCCCTTCCTGGTATGTCGAGGGTGTTTGTTGGTACAGGGGTTGTTGTTGCGAGGTATAATACAGGTTCTCTTGATAAGAATATGTGGCATAATGCTGAGGAGCATGAATGGAGTGTTTCAGATTGGTCTATTGGTATTGAGGATATTGTTGCAACTGTTGGGAGGCCACATAAGGTAGTTGTTGTTGGAACTATTGTTGGTTATGATAGAGATAGTGCTAGGGAGGTTGCTGATGTGATGTCGGCTATTGTGTGGGCCGAGATGGGATGTTGTGTTGTGGTTGAGCTTGTGGACATAAAATAGATGCGAGCAACAGGGATATGTTCAGGATGGGAGGTCAAGATGGATTGCCTTGCGATTGGTGCAATGATTGTTGTGATGAAATCAGAAATTTATGCGGGGGTTGTTGTTGATGAGGTGGCTGAGATGACGTAGATGTGTTCTACAAAGGAGGTTAGGTGATGACGGGAATATTTGGTTGGGATGTACCTTGCGGAGGTATGTTAGATTAGGGAGGTTGTTGAGATACGAATGGAGGAGGTAGTAGATTTGTGTCCCTAGGAGGTGGAGGCAATGCGGTGAAAGAGTTTCCCCCAGCATTGATTGGAGGTTGATTTGAAAGGGGTGGTGTAGTCAGCATTAATGGCAGACGTTGTAGAACACTTTGTAGCATGTCGTAGGTGAAAGGGTTATTTGGATCGAATACTTGAGGAGCCCCCATGAATGAGATTAGGGCGTGTGGGGGATTGTTAACGTGATAAAGGATGGCATTGTCAAATTTAGGTTGATGCCAACCCTCCACTGGAGGAACATTGGGGATGTATGAATCACCTGGTACGTTTTGTGAACCTTGGGGTATGTTGGGTGTGGAATTTCCATACTTGGATAGGTCAATGCCTGATGGAGGTTTGACACCTTTCTCAATTAGGTGGGCCAAGATCATTTCCCCATGTTTTTCAAGTAGGCGATCTGTCATTTGCGCATTGGTGGGGTTACTAAAATGTTCCTCAAGTGTGAGTTCGAGTTGATTGACTATGTTCTCGTCTCTGGGTGGTGATGTGTTTTGAACGTCAATGTTGGACTATGACAATGTACCATTATGGGGATCTCGAGGGATATTTGTACCGTTATTGGGATCTTGTGAGACATTTTCATGTTGTTGGGATCTTGAGGCATATTCAGTTGGGATCTTTGGGCTTGTTGTTTGGCCATTTTCCTTGCCTGTGATCGGGTCTGAATGGGCATGCAAGATGATGCGAGGATGATCAAGATGATGATTGGAGGATTGACCTAATTAGATGATGGATTAGCCAACAAGGATGTGACTTGATAGGATTGGATTGGATGATTGATAATGGATTTGATTTGATAAATGATTGATGGGATTGGATTGGATTGATTGATGAAATGATTGGAAAAATTAGATTGGATCGAATTGATTGATAAGACAATTGATGAGCTAGGGTTGGATTGGATTGGATTGATAAGTGATTGATAAGTTTAGATGGTGAGATGAATTAGGATGGTGACAAGGGTTCTAAACCAAATTTAGAAATTATCCTCAGTAACGCAAGTTGTTGATTGATCGATTAAGGATAGATGGATGATGACGATGCTGAATCCAACTTGAGATGGAAGTGGATTGATAGGGCTGATGAGGATGACTGACTTAGGATGGATGACAATCCTAAGATGGTTTTGAAGGATGACAATCAAGCTCAAACACCTAAGTCAACTCGGATAACTACTTCAAACAAAGTTTAGCGGGATGGGAGAATGATTTCCAAAATGGGTAAACGATAATCCGAAACGGATGAGTGGCCTTTCAAAACAAGGAAATGGGAGCTTGAAATGAGAGAATGACTATTGGGATGGATGAAAACTCAGAGCAGAGAGACAACAACCCAGAACAGAGGAACGGTTAACAGAATGAGGAGAACAGTTATCAAAACGAAAGAACGGCTATGGGTGAATGATATTCTAAAAGAAGGAATAGATACTTGGATTAGATGAACGATGACTATGAACGAATAAATGGATGTTCAATTGGGGAGATTGACCTTCAGAATGGGGAGACGAATGCTCGGAATGGGAGAACGGTCAGTCAGAATGATGAAATGGGTGTCCAAAATGATGAACAAAGGACAAAAAAAAGTTGTTTGAAGGACGGGTCTGGGTCCACCCCTAGAAGGGAAGGTACACCTCTACTAAGGGCAGGTACGCCCTTGGAAAGGTCAGGTTCGCCCCTAGAGGGAAGGTTTTCTTGTTTGACCAAGAGTTGGACAAAATCTTATTGAAATAGGTTGAAAATGGATTGATACAGAGGGCAGTTCTGCCCCTAGTGGGCAGGTCCGCCCCTAGACAATTTTGAACTGGGTTTTCACAAAATTACCAAGGAAAAGGACCCAAAACATAGCAAACAACAATCAAAGGATAAGGTTGACTCAACTAAATAGAAAATTATTGGTTTTGCACAAAAAAATAGTTCAAGAAGCACGATCCTAATATTAGTAGAATGGGTATGGCTGAAAAAATCCTCTATTCTAGGATAAACAAGGTTTCTAGGGAGTCCTCGATATACACCCAGTACGTGAGGCCCGTCACAAGCATGAGTCGAGAACCTTAGCGAGATACTAAAGGCTCAGACCAACTCTTCACATCATCCTAATGCTTCACTCATAACGACATGATTGGATTGAGGTACATCTTTTTCTCTCCCCCCTTTATATACCCCACGTGGTACGTGTGGTTGGAATTGTCCCTTGGGGTGATGAAATCGCCAAGCAGGTCCCCTAAGAAAAAGAAAAATGGGAGACTCAAAAGGACTTGGTAAGCTACAATTTCTCATCACCCAGGATGGAAAAATGGTGCAAGGGGATTGGATACATCAATAGCTTACCACAAGCATGACACACAAGGTAAATTTGACCCCTCCTAGTTAATCTATGTGCCTAAATTACTGAAAAACAATAAACAAACAACTGATAAAAGTTTCAAAATGGATAACCTGCAAGAAACTTGTTAGTGATTTCTTTTTGTTTTCCACCAAACATTGATCAAATGCTTGCACAAACACAAACAACACACATTAGGGGTTCAGAAATACTCAAAACAGGTAAAAATAGTGTTTAAACTTTAGTTTTTACCTTTTGGAAAAAGCTATTTTGGGTGGGTTTGCCCCTGGTTTTGGTCAGGTCCACCCTTGGAGGGGAATTATGCCCCTGAAAAAGGCTAGGTCTACCCTTGGACTAGGTTAGGTCCGCCCTTGATAGGCAGGTCCACACCTCTATGAAAAACTAAAAAAAAAATTGTTTCTGGACTCTCTAGAGGGTAGGTCTGCCCCTGGTCAAGGTCAAGTCTGGCCCTGATGAGTAGGTCCGCCCCTCTGATAGGTTAGGTCTGCCCCTGGTGGGAAGGTCTACCCCTGGATGGGAAAGTCCACCTCTCTACTAGGGTGGGTCTGCCCCTCTGCAACCTACACCTGTAAATAGTGAAAAAATAGAGAACATGAAAGCAAGAGACCCATCTGTGGGTCCCACCAAGTGTGCCAGAAATGTGACCAGGTGAAAATCCTTGTTAAAAAATGTGCAGCAACAACAAATATGCAAAAATAAAAACAAACAGCTAACACCTCAAGATTGGGAAAAACGTTAACTTAACAAACGTAGATGAAACAATTATACCTTGCTAAGTTGCTCCTTTGGTTGGCCCTTTGATATTCAATGTTGTGTATGCTCCTTGGATGGAAAATGAGAGCGAGGATGAAAGATGGTTGAAAAATGGATGATAATGGATATAAGTGCTATGGTGAAAGAAAAATGTGAAAATATGGCTAAGTGTGGCGTCAAATGACAAAATTGCAAGAGTTTGGCTATGGAATGCAAAAGTCCCTAAATAAGATAAAAAAGGGGGTATTTATAGAGGAAGTTGAATTCTCTAGAGAATTCAATGGTTGAGATTGAACCACCAAGGCCAAGATGAAGGGCTATGGTGAGTTGAGGACTCACAAGCCCCCACATCTTGACATGTGGAATGTGAAGTGGCTAAGGATGTGATGATGTATAGGTAAGGTGGAAGGAGAGTACATGATGTGGATGAAGGACAAGTACCTTGCAAGTACCTTAGGGTATGAGAATATTTTCTCAAAAAGGAATTTCTTGTCTCCAAGTGGGAATGAAAGTGACTTTTGAGGAATTTTAGAATTCTCAAAAATCTCCATGGGAAAAGGGAGGGTAGTTGGGAAAATAAATGTGAATTAAATTCACATGCTTGGAAGAATCCTATGGACAAGACAAGGTTCCAAAAAGGGAAGCACTTGTCCACATGTGACTTGATGTGACAAGTCAAAGGATTCTAGAAGATACATGGGAAAAGGAGATTCTAGGAGGAATAAATGTGAATTTTAAATTCACATGGGAAGAGGGTCAATGCTAAGAAATACAAATGAAAAGGTTGACTAAAAAGACATGCTAAATGTGGCTAATGACTTTGATTAAGGTTGTGCAAACACATGATTAGGAGGATTAATGAAAGATTAAAATCAAGTGGCAAATGTTGGAGGATGTGACATTAATCTTGATTAAGGTGTGCACATCCTAATTAGAAATTAATTAAATTAATCATGATTAGAAGAGGGTTATGGAGGATGTGACAATGAGAGAGAAAAAAAGGAATTAAAAATTGGCCTAAATTCAAAGAGGTCACATGACTAAATTAAATAAAGTGATGTATTTATTTAATTTAGAGAGGAAAGAAGTAAAAGGTAAAAGTATTTAATTATTGAATTAAATACTTTAGGAACCTTATAAAAATGATGAAATATTAATTAAATGAATGATTTAATTAATATTGGTGAAGAGGATGAAATAGACGAGTAAAGGGATGAATAAGGAGACAAGTTTGACCATATGGAAGTGGTCAAATTTGGATGTCTACACCTGCAAAACATTATAAAAACTCCATCCAAACACCCCAATAAATGGAAGAGACACAAATTGGAAACCATTTAATGGTCTTGAAAAACCTTGAGCCAACACGCAAGAGGTATGGTGCTTGAACCCAATGGCCCAAATTCAACCACTTCATACCAAGTTTGGATTCACAAGCTATGTTTAGAATTTTCCTTATAGCTATCATAACTTGTCATAACCTATCATAATTAAAATTCCAACTTGTGTGCCCCTCTTCTCAAAGATGCTTTATGGTTATAAGAAAATCATTATGTTGGTCAAAATTCCAATGTAACCCCCATAATCATGCTCTTACACATCATAAATTTTTTATAAGTAACTTTCATATCTCACAATATCATAATATGCTCTTATACATCATAATGACATTAGATAATCTAAAAATTCCTTACATTCCAAGATGGTTGGCACATGGGAAAGAGTCTCAACTCAAAGTGGTACGTTGCACTTCTCATGTGAAGACAAATAATAAATAATACAACAAATAATAAATACAAAACATTGGGAATGCAAGTTTGAGACACCTTTCCCAATATTTTATTTGTTAGTGAACATGAAGTGTTGGTGGATTTTATAGGGATATGATATATTAGTCTAGAACTTATTCTTAAATCCATGTCCTAAAATCTTCCCTTGGGGATACTATCAAAGTTTATCAAATTAGACATTAAATTTTCAATGGGATATTTGGAAGATATGGGTGATGGGTGTAAAAATTATTTTTTTGAAGTTGATGCATGTGAGTTGAATAACCAAGTGGATGAGAAATAGGTTTTCAAGTAGTTAAAGTGTCAACATTGAACAACTTGGTGGTGGACATTGTGGAATGAACAATAGGGCCTAGATCTTAAATTTTAATTTTATCCATTATCATTCCTAATTGGGAGCTACTCAATCCATAAAGTTGTTGACCATGGGGAATAGTTATCCATTTCAAAATCTAATTGTACACTTAGTTTTAAGAGGATAGACAAATGACCTTCAATGTAATAAATATAATACTAGACAAGTAGAAAATAAAATCCACCTAAAAATGGAGGGAGTGGTTAGTGTGAATGAGGATAAAGAGGAGAGTAGAGGAGGTGTTCTTATCATGTCACAAAGTGGTAGCAAGAAGGATTGTCAACATGGTTGAGGGTAGACATCAATGTGTACCAAGGGCCTACTAGGAGAAAGATGAAGGAATAGAAGGTAAACATGACTAAAATAAAGCAAATGAGGAATGGTTATAGGTGTAGACACTAAAATCACATATACACTAAGTTTTATAATACCATCTCATGTTAACATATAGCACACTTATTTTCTTTTAATCCATTAAAATAATTAATATTATCCTATTCATTAGTTATCACAAATAAATCCATTACAAAATACTTTCTAATTTCTGAATTTAAATTTAAATCATCCACAATTAAACTAATTTAAATCCTAAATTACACCTCATGAATTTAACTATCCAATCAAAATGATGAAATAAATAATCGATTCAGTTAAACTCACTAATCAAATCCATTAACAATCCAATCAATTTGGTTAACTCAATATCACAAATTAATTAATAAATCAAATAATTATCCACTCACTAATCTAACAAGTCGACTACCTAGTCATTTCCATCCAATTAGTAAATTGATTGTCACCTCCCCCTGTCACATCTACCATTCATAGATCCAACACATGATCCAAGTTTGAATCTGCACAATTTAATTTTCTCTCAAATTCTATAAAATTGGAGCTTAATTGCCAATTGTTACCATCCTGAATTGAGTAAGTAGATGTCATTGTATTGAGAAACAAACATCATAAATTATTCGAGCACATCCACTCCACCCACAGTAATGGTTTGAATTGGTTTTTCATTTTTTCTTTCTTTCATTTCATTTTTGATGCAAATTATTGTTGAGCTCAATCAAAAGGTGATAGTTGTGATCATTTGGAGTTTGATTTTTATTTCTTTATCTTCCTTTTCATTATGTTTGATTTCACCTCTCACAATTAGATTAGGTAGGGACTAAGATATAATAATAATAAAATATATAGTAGGGAAGAGGTGGATGAGTCGATAATGGAAGAGAACAAGGGGATGTTAGAAAAAATAGATAAGTGATCTCGCAATATGTACATCATCTATAAAATGAGTGAAGCATTCTCCATATTGGCCAAATTTGTATTGTATTTGGAAGTTGGGACAAATTGTGAATCATGGTGAATCATGGATATGTAGAAAGGGCATATTAGGAGAAAGATGAAGGAACACAAGGGAGACTTGAGGCAAATAAAGAGAATGGGGAATGGTTATAGGTTTAAGTAGGAAGTGGGGAAAATGATATAATAATAATAAAAGAAAAATAGGGAAGAGGTGGATGATTTAAGGGAGGAAGAACACATGGGTAAAATATTAGATAGTATAGATAAGTGAACCTAAGATATGTATAATATTTATAAAGATGAGGAAAAAACTCATTTTATATTGGCTAAGGTTTGTATTTCATTGAATGTTTGGCATAAATTTTGAATCAATGGAACTTGGAAGCATGAAAGTTTTGTGGAAAAATGTTGTTCAACAAGATTTAAATATGTAAACCAGGGAAAAGGGCCTCGACCCTATTGTGAAAATAGACTAGGAAAACCAACCAAAGACCATAAAATATTTTAAATAAAGTAAAGAACTAGAGAGGAGCAGGAAATAAGGATCCCAACCCTATTTAATTGAATTTTTAGTCACAACACAAGAATGAGAATGGGAAGAGGTTGAAGAAATACATTTCCTCCTACAAATAATAGTCCAAGCAATGTTATCATCCCCATTGCAAGGAGAAGCAGGAGGAGACACTCCCTCAAGAGGAGTGCTTGAAGGGGGAACAAAAGGATGACAAGGTGAAAGGAAATCATCAACCATAAGAGAAGACTAGATTTGAGCATAAGCCAATGGTGAAACAAGAGAGCATGAGGAAGGATAAGTTCTAGAAGGGACAACAGGGCACACCAAATCCACCTTAAGAGAAAAAAATGCACAATATCCTAAGAGGAGACATCCATTGAAGATTCAGGAGCATGAACAATCAAGCAATCCCTAGTAGAGTTCCTCCACCAAGTAATAGGGCCTTTACAACACAATATGGAGCGATTGAAGCCAAGTGACCATTTGTGAAGCAATGACAACATCCAATAGGAAGGAACTCATGATCAAGTTGTTGAGATCAAGGTCTATCACCAACCATCAGAACCACATCCTCATGAAGAGGCTTAGAGATGTCGATATCCATTAGAATGTGAGAAAAATTAGAGTTCCCTATGTAGGAAGTAGAATCATCAACCTTCAAAAAATGATGGATAAAGTTGCCAATGACCTCATAACAAGAATCCTCCCAAAATTGGAGTGGGAGATTTGGAAGTCTAACCCACATCAGACACATGTATATTTGTTCAATAAGGAGGTTAAAGGAGGTTGTCCAGGGTTTTACCAAGAGAGAGTGCTCTCCCCAAACCCACAATTTACCCAACACCAAGATTATATCTTCAAAAGAGGAAAATGAGGCAATGAGAAAATA
>VDFB02344590.1:0-29764 GCA_007258455.2 Sequoia sempervirens | reverse complement strand
ATCCTATTCATCCAAGGCTCAATTTTCAGATATTTTCAAAGATCTGATTCTAAGATCCGAAGACTTTTCATTTTTCTAGAAAAATAGCAGCGAGATTAATATGTCATCTTGGGTGTTTTCATCCTCCACATAATATTTTGGCAGTCTATTTGCATTTCCAGAATTCTCACGACATCTCCAAATTTCCCAAGTACACATATACCATCTTTGTGTTGCATAATTTCATCGTTTGCATCCTTCATTTAGCTTGCATTGTTAGTTTTAGGTCATTTTGCATATCATAGTGTGTTTTCAAACATTGTCTTTTCCTAGCATTTTCTTGGTGGTGAACCCCCTAGAACTTAAGAAAACCTTCCTAGGACCATCCTAATTGTGAATTGGCTCACCTAGAGAGGTTCTTAGTCAATCCAATTAGGACTCTTTGGACATTAGTGAATGGTTGAATGAGAAAAGTGTGATATCCCACAAAGGTATCCATTTTCCCATTAATCATTTTGGTGAACTTGACGCTTTGTCTTTTCCGATTTGGATTCTATTAAGTCCTTATATCTGGAGATCATTCATTCTTGCATTGCATCTTGCATTAGTGAAAATGCATCTAGGTATCTTGTATCTTGCATTAGTGAAATTTCATTTAGGGTTTCCTATATTGGCATTAGTGAAAAGTGCATATAAGTTACATCTTTACTTTATTGCATCATTTCACTTCATTGAAAAATTGAAAAGTGCATTGTTCATCTTCATTAATTCAAAATTGAAAAAATGCATTCACATATTGCATTCAATTGCTTGTTTCTGGGTACTTTTTCTTGCACTTATTTGCACATTTTTATGTTCCTGAGCAACAACATACTGCATAGGAAATTTGTAAACACTGTTGAAATTCCAAAATTCCCTTTTTTTCTTAAAAAAAGCTCTACTAGGACTAAAACTCCCTTCCTGGTGTCTTAGTCCCTCTCAGGATTTTTTCCTCAGATGTCTCTATCTGTTGTTTGTTGTCTATTTCAGCATCTAGAACTTCATAATCTCACTAGGAGGACTAAGATACCCTTCTTGGCATCTTAGTCCCTTTTTACTTTGATTCACAGGTTTTTAGAATTTGAAATTTCTTTTTTGTGCTTCTATGGGTTGCTTTCTATTTTCTATTTCAGTTTCCAGATTTGTTGTTATTCCATTTTTTTTCATTTCAAGTGTAGTTGCAAGCATAGAATATTGTGTTCATTGCACTTTCTATTTTTTATCCTTTGCATGTGTACTTGGTGTCCTACTACTAATACTGTGGTTAGAAAAAGTGTGAGACTCATGGCATCCCGTGATAAGACACTTGTTGTGGATCTTGGGTTATCAAGCTCTCTTACTTCTAGTATTGGTACTAGTCCACTAGGTATGGACCATACCTTTGACACCTCTTTTGCTATGCCTACCTTACCTACAGTGTTGTGTCGAGTGTCCAAACAATGGTTGATCATATTCCTCAAGAAAACATAATGAAAATTCATGAATACTTAGCTCATTTACAAGATAGTGTACATATGGAAAACAACTCAAACACTGTTATACCTGCCATAGAGAACTTTCACTGTATGATGGAATGTGATGATGGATTAGAAGTTGTGTTTAACATAGCTCAAATATTTGGAAAACATCTTCCTCCCACCACTAATGGTGCTCAATCCTCAAACAATATGCAAAACCAAGGAGGAAATCAAACCCCTCCCTTTCCAACCATAACCTCAATTCCCACCTATACCATTCCTCAAGTGACCACAACAATGCAAAAAACTAGTAGCATCCTTCCTACCTCAAACATTTCCACTAGTGTTCCTTATACCTATGTGGCACCTAATCTCATATCTCTTCATGTAAGCAACTCATTCATTAGTCCTTCTAACACATACATACCACCAATGTATTCATTTCCAACACATACTACAAGAATTGACCCTATCATTAACCACCTCTTACAAAGCCTTTCATCCATCCAATGTTAAGTTTCGATCACCAATCAAAATCAAAATGGTCCACCTTCATACTATGTCAAGAGCAATCCATTGTCCTTGGAGATATTGAGAACTCTGGTGCCACAAGGTATAGAGTTCTGTAGATTTGAGAAATATGGAGGAAAGGGAGACCCCAGTAATCATGTTGATGCCTTTATTGCTTTGTGTAATGACTTTATCCTTGAATACAAATTTTTGGCTAAACTCTTTCCTTGCTCCTTGAAATAAATTGCTTTGGATTGGTTTTCTGCATTACCGAATAACTCAACTCATTCATTCAATGAAATTGTTAAGGCATTTATTAACCATTTCCAAGTGCACATGGTCCCTAAAATGGCATTGGTTGATTTGATGAGATGCAAAAAAAATGAGGGTGAGAAATTCATTGACTTTATTTCACGCTATCAATCACTTTATTCACAAATTAGTGTGAAAATTCTCAATTGTCACCTTCAAAAGATGTTTGTAGAAAACTTACAAAAAAAGATAAGGGATAAGCTTATAATGATGAAGTTTCCTTCCTTCATGCATTTATGTACTACCCTTCGAGACAATCAAAATTCCCTAACCAATAGTGAACAAAAAACCAACCCTACCCATCCTAAAAAGACTGAAACCTCAAACCAAAACAATTACCAACCTTTCCAAAGAAAAAATAAGTTTCCTTCAACTAAATTCCACCTCTCAACCTACCCAAATAGTTGACACCCTAATAGATTCTATAAATAAGATTATTACTTATATCTTTGGGGATCCGCAAAGACATTTTACTTCCTTACCCGACACACTTCATAACATTGTGACCCAACTCTTAAACAAAAACATGCTTACCTTACCTCTCGTTCAACCCCTTGACCTAGCAAGCCATTATCCCTAAACTTCAAACACAATGCCTATTGTGCTTATCACCAACAAAATGGACATGATACAAAACATTTCAAGCATCTTAAACATCTCGTGCAAGACCTCATTGATTCTAATCATATCCAAATTGGAGGTGTAAATGACAAAGGTAATAAATATGTGGCTCCTCCCAACCAAAACTTGCAAATATTTAGCAATCCCATGCCCAACCATAATATTGCATTTTTTAAGGATAGTGAAACTAAGCTCGATGTGATGAATGTTGACACGGGTGATGATAATTTGATAAATCATGAACAAACTCCTATGGATGATGATGAACAAATACCTACGGATGATGATGAACAAATACATATGGATGATGATGAACAAAATCCTATGTATACTAATGAACAAAGTCCTATTGATAGAATGATAGGAGTGGTTGACATCGAGCCTCATAAATAGAAAACCATTGGCATTACTTTCTCTTCAAAAGAAACAATCAAACATGAACCTGATGGTCCTCTTTACATAGCTGACAGAATCAATAACAAGCCCACTTTTGGGATTTTAATTGATCCCATCTATGGGGAGAATGCGATCACAAAAGAACTTTTATATGTGCATGAACTTTCTCAAGATAGATATGATAAATCAAAAGCATGGATTAAAATGCATGATGGTTTTTCTCGTGCTACGATGGGCTCGATCACACTCCCTTTACATGTAGGACAAAAGAAATCAAATGTTCCATTCTCTATCATCTCTAATTCAAACCAATTTTGTGTGATATTAGGCTATAAATGGCTTCACTCCATGAATGTGGTCTCATCCATTGTCCATAAATTCTTAAAGTTTCCAGACGGTAATGAAATATTTACAGTGAACCATAGTGGCTCTAGACCCCCATCTTCCTATTGAAATTTCTCTTTAGATTATTTTTGGCCTGAACCTATGGAACCTATAAGACCCCGTGAAGACTTTCTTTTCCTATACCAAAAATTCAAATCCAAATGCATATCCAAACTATCTCCTGAAAAAATTTCTTCATGCATGCTTGAATCTCTACCACCTAAAGAAAACAATGTTGAGTCTAAAACCCTTCCAAAAAACCAAGACCCATCCATACACAATCCATTGACTATTCCCTACAAGAGACCTAGGGAAGCCCAAACAAGTCTTAATCCAACTCCTAAGTAAATTTATAGAGCCAAACAGAAAGTGGTTGAACAACATTCTATGTTTCTTTCATTCTTCCTTCACAAGAAGAAAATGAACCTATGGTTGACAAACCCGCTCCTACACAAACGTAGCTTGAAAACCATAATAAAAGGAACCTCAATGCTAGAGAGCATAGGCTTAGACAACATGCTATTGTTTGAAAGATGAATAATAATAACATTGAAAATAAAAATCCAAACTTGACAGAAGAAATAAACAATGACCCTCCTCTCTTACCAAGACAAACAAAAGCTATACCTTCCCCACAACAAGGACTACAAACTTCTATGGATATTATCATTCGTCCTCCTATTGTGGTTAACTTGGATGACAATGAGGAAACAACTAAAATCAATGAGGAAGTGCATAATGAGCTAAATTTATTATTTTACTCTTCTATGAGCTTAAACGACAACAACCATGGTGATCCTCCTAAATCGAGTGATTCATCATCTGTTGAACCTGGTGATTCTCCTAGTACAACACTTTATGTTGTCCCTCTTGCTAGTGATTTGCATTCTGCATATACTGAACAAGATTGGGATGCAGGTGACCTACTGGATGGTTGATTTGCATGTGCTTTACTAGCCTTTTATCTTTTCTTTTTCTTTCCATTTTGCTTTTTGTTTGTTGGCATGTGCATAATGTGATTCCCTAGGATGTTCTGTTTGATGTTTCTCTCTCTCTATGCATTCCTCTATTTTTACCTTCATTCTTCTATATGTCGTATACTTTTTTCTTTTGATTAATATGCTATATTTTCCTTTCATTTTCTGTTATTTTGTTTTCCTTTTGGGGATGATGCAAGGCATCAAGAAATTTGTGTCTCCTTCATGTTGACCCAAAAGCTTTTTCATTATATTTTATTTTCCTTTCATTTTCCTTTTCATTTGGCTTGTGTTTTCCTTTTATGGATGACATAAGGCATCGAGACACCCTATGTCTCTTTCCATGTTGACCCAAAAGAATCTTTCTTTTCTTTGTTTTTTATCTCTTTGTGTCATTCTTCCAGTTTTGTGTATTTGGGGAATGATGACAATTCCAAGCTCTCTAATATCATTGCAACAAAAAACATACTGACCCCAAATCCATAGATCCCTTATGTGTTTGGTGTTTTCATTTTGGGGGAAAACCCTTTCTTTTCATTTTCTCTTGCATGACGTAGCCTTACTTGGAAATATATGACTTGACATAGGGCTTTTCAAGTTAGCTCTCATGTCTTCCTTCTTGTTTGCATTTTCATTTTTTCTAGTTTAAAGTAATTACTCACAGAATGGTGTTAGAAATTCCTTTAAAGTGGAGGCATACATTGGCATTATTTTGATATGATTTCGCTTGCATTTTTTTTCCTTTTCATGTTCTTTGATGCAATTTTCTTACTTCATGTGACATTTTTAACTCTTTGTGGTGACATTGGGAGTAATTTCCTTCAAGAGTGTGATCTATCTTAGCATATTATATTCACCTTAGTGGTGATGCGATGTGTGTTGCATCCCTTAAGTGGTGAATCTTTTATCCTTTGATCAGTATTCTCTTGGAGACATAAGGAATGATTTCCCCTAAGAGTAAGACCTCACATGAACTAAGAAAAATATCTTTGAGCATCCCTCTTTCTTGTTGCATTCTCTTTTCCTTTTTATCCCTATTAAAGTCATGTAGGTATGGATTTGATATGGACCACCTTGGGGCTTACCTAGTGAACACCTAGCTACACTAGCCCTTGTGAGCATGCCTTTTGGTCCCTATTAAAGTCATGGAGGTATGGATTATATATGGACTACCTTGGGGCTCACCTAGTGAACACCTACCTTCACTAGCCCTTCTAAGCATGCCTTTTTGTCCCTATTAAAGTCATGGAGGTATGGCTTTGACATGGACCGCCTTAGGGCTCACCTAGTGAACACCTAGCTTCACTAGCCCTTGTGAGCATTCTTTTTTGTTCCTATTAAATTCATGGAGCTATGGCTTTGATATGAACTTCCTTGGGGCTCACCTAGTGAACACCTAGCTCAACTAGCTTGTGTGAGGATGTGTTTGTGTGCCTTATTAAAGTCATGGAGGTATGGCTTTGATATGGTCCCTTAGGGCTCACCTTGTGGACACCTGGCTTCCACTATCCCTTGTGAGTGTGTGTTTTTTTTGCATAGTGGACATCACATTCCACTTGCAAACATATTTTTCGACAAATAGCCTAGACCTGGTCCACCGTGTTGGACGGCCAGTCGAAGCTTGATCCGCTGCAGTTTTTCCTTTTCATTTGTCTTTTTATTTCCTTTGATGGTGTATGTTTGTGATTTGGTTATGGCTTAATATATCATCCAAAAGTGTGTTCCTTTGTGCTTATGTTGGTTTTTCCATAGGATCTTGATCCTGGGGGCTTGGCCACCCTCTTGATTATTGTCATCCTATCTTGCTAACATTTGTACATTTGAACCCCTCTTGATTGCATGGTTGGCTACTTTAGTGTGAGTTTGAAGCAAGTTAATCCTCTCACTAAAGTAGGGGATAAATGTAGTGTACTTAAATACATACCCTTGCATTTTCACACTTGTTTGGACCCACATTGCTTTATTTATGCTTCTTTATGGCTTAATTGGTCCTATTTTGTGTCCAAAAGCCCTATGAATAACATATTTTTCTGGTTAATCCCGACATTCTCCAATGCATAAATGTTAATTTAATGACTCCATCGGTGTGTCCCTGATTCTTGGGTCAGGACTAAAATGCCACCTAGGGCGTCTTAGTCCCCGAAGGCTCTCAAGACCCTAATTTTGGCACCTTTGGATTGGGCCCATTTTTGGTGTCTATGCCCCAAGGTTTTAGGAGTTGGGACTAAGACACCACCTAGGGTGTCTTAGTCCTCCTTGAGTAATTTTCAAGACTTAATTTCAAATTATGGTGCGATTTAACCTCCTTTATTCAATGAATTCATATGTTGTCTTCATGTGATATAATTTTGGGATATTAAGCACAGATAAGTATAAATACACTGGTTCCTTGATTCATTTCAACCTAAGTATTTTTTGAGATCTTTTATCATAGGATAACTAAGTTCAAAAGAGCATTCAAGAGTAGATTCATGAAGCATTGTAAGCAATTTTTAGTTTCAAGCATCATATCAAAGTGTTTTCTTGCATCATATGTGGGTTTTTGTGCTAACATTTCTAATGTAGGGTTTTGATCCAAGCAAGCAATTCAAGAATTATCACACACAAGTTTGCATACTTCATAAGGGTTTGGTGAGTTGTAACATTGCATGTTTTTCATCCATTATTCCTTCATTTTATTTCATTTCAAGGTTTAATTACCAACTAGGGGTTTGACCAAGGCAAACCACCATTCACTAATCAACAAGTTTTTCCCTTTTGCATATTTGTGATTGCAAATATAGGTTGTGTACTTGAAGATTACTTGGAGTGAAAAGTTGCATTGCAAAGTTTTCATCTTCATGGAAATTGAATTACATACCTTATTCAAAAGTTTTAGAACCTGAGATCGAAAGGGAAGCTTGTGTAGACCTTGGAGCTCAAGATCCTATTCAAAGTTTGTAGAATTTTAGAACTAGACTAATAAGTCATCTTGGGCATCTTAGTCATCCAAGGCTCAATTTTCAAAGATTTTTCAGAGATCTGGTTCTAAGATCTGAAGACTCTGCATTTTCCCCGAAAATAGCAGCGAGACTAATATGCCATCTTGGGTGTCTTAGTCCTCCATATAATATTTTGGCAGTCCATTTGCATTTCCAAAATTCTCACGACATCTCCAGATTTCCAAGGTGCACACATACCATCTCCATGTTGCATAATTTCCTCATTTGCATCCTTCATTTAGCTTGCATTGTTAGTTTTAGGTCATTTTGCATATAATAGTGTGTTTTCAAACATTTTCTTTTCCAAGCATTTGCTTGGTGGTGAGCCCCCTAGAACTTAAGAAACCCTTCCTAGGACCCTCCTAATTGTGAATTGGCTCACCTAGAGTGGTTTTTAGTCAATCCAATTAGGACTCTTTGAACATTAGTGAATGGTTGAATGAGAAAAGTGTGATATCCCACAAGGTTATCCATTTTCCCATTAATCATTTTGGTGAACCCAACACTTTTTATTTTCTAATTTGGAGTCTATTAAGTCCTTAGATCTAGATAACATTCATTCTTGCATTGCATCTTGCATTAGTGAAAGTGGATCTAGGTATCTTGTATCTTGCATTAGTGAAATTGCATTTAGGGTTTCCTATATTGGCATTAGTGAAAAGTGCATATAGGTTGCATCTTTAATTTATTGCATCATTTCATTTCATTAAAAAAATTGAAAAGTGCATTATTCTTCATCTTCATTGCATTCAAAATTGAAAAAATGCATTCACATCTTGCATTCAATTGCTTGTTTCTAGCTACTTTTTCTTGCACTTATTTGCACATTTTTCTTTTTCTAAGCATCAACATACTGCATAAGCAATCTGTAAACATTGTTGACATTCCAAAATTCCCTCTTTTTCTACAAAAATATCTATTAGGACTAAAACGCCCTTCATGGCACCTTAGTCCCTCTCAAGATTTTTACCTCAGATATCTTTGTTTGTTGTTTATTGTCTGTTTCAGCCTCTGGACCTTCATAATCTCACTAAGAGGGCCAAGATGCCCTTTAGGGAATCTTAGTCCCTATTCATCTTATTTCTCAGGTTTTTTAGTATCTGAAATTGCTTTTCTGGGCTTCTATGGGCTGCTTCATGCTTTCTCTTTTAGTTTCTAGATTTGTTGGTATTCCAATTTTTTTCATTTCAAGTGTAGTTGCAAGCATAGAATATTGTGTTTATTGTACTTTCTATGGTTTATCCCTTGCATGGTTACTTGGTGTCCTACTGCTAATACTATGGTTTGACGAAGTGTTAGACTCATGGAATCCCATGATAAGACACTCGTTGTGGATCTTGGGTTATCAAGCTCTCTTACTTCTAGCATTGGTACTAGTTCACTAGGTATGGACCATACCTTTAACACCTCTTTTTCTATGCCTACCTTACCTACAAGTGTTTTGTTGAGTGTCCAAACAATGGTTGATCATATTCCTCAAGAAAACATAATGAAAATGCATGAATACTTAGCCCATTTACAAGATAGTGTACATACTGAAAATATCTCAAACACTATTATACCTACAATAGAGAACCTTTGAGGGTGATCCCATAATAGTGGTTTACAATTTTAGCCAAAGTGGACACTGAATTATTATTTTTAACTAAATCTTCACATTGGGCACCTATAGCAGTTAAATTGTGAGGAATTTGAAGATGGTGCAAACTAGAGTCTCATCAAATTTTGTCTATAGATTCTAAAAATATTTTTTTCAAAATTTTTGGAATCAAATTGCACTTCTTTTTCCATCTCCCACGAAAATAGAATTTTTTCAGAAAACAACATTTTTAAAAGTGATGCACATCGATATACGCATAACTTTTTTTCCCTGAAGGATAAAATTCTAATTCTTTCAAATTTATTTGTAACTATAATATCTAGTGCTTCCACTTGGTTAGATAATTTTTATTGAATATGTTTTCCTTAATCAAGTTTCAAAGTCAAACGAATTACAATTCGGACACATTCGCATTTATAGCAGTAACTTTTTTTTGTATATGTCAAAATTTAATTTTATTTTTTTTGTTGGATCAAGGACTTCAATATCTAGTGCACTAATATTTTCAATTTTTTTTTGATAATCTTCTATTTTTCCACATGTGAAGAACAAAGAAATTCATTTTCGATGAAAAACCTATGTTTAATAAAACTTAAAAACAAATACATAACAAAACCAAAACATATTAAAATTATATTCATTGGATAGCTTGTTCTAAGGAATACCATAATAATTTGAAATAAATTTTAAATGAATTCATTTGATCCCCAAAATCTAAATCAAAAGTGATTTTTTATCAGCATTTTGATAGGTGTAAAGGAGACGCATTTATAGGTATGGTTTAAAACTAGCGAGGTTCTATCCAAGGGGGTTTGATCTAAGGTGATTTGATCAAACCCTCTTCAATTGGAATCCTTAAAATGGAACTTTTTAAGGCTTAAATCATTATATTTTCTAAAAATATGTGATTTTAGCTAAAATTGTTCCTCTCGAATTGTAAACCACTATTATGACAGCACCCTTCACCATATGATGGAAATTGATGAGGGATTAGAAGTTGTGTGCAACATAGATCAAATATTTGGAAAACATCTTCATCCCACCACTAATGGTTCTCAAGCCTCAAACAATATGCAAAACCAAGGAGGAAATCAAACTCCTCCCTCTTCAACCATAACCTCAATTCCCACCTATACCATTCCTCCAGTGACCACAACAATGCAACCAACTAGTAGCATCCTTCCTACCTTGAACATTTCCACTAGTGTTCCTTATACTTATGTGGCACCTAATCTCATATCTCTTCTTGTAAGCAACTCATTCATTAGTCCTTCCAAAACATACATACCACCACCCTATTTATCTCCAACACATACTACAAGTAGTGACCCTATCATTAACCACCTCTTACAAATCCTTTTATCCATCCAATATCAAGTTTCCACCATCAATCAAAACCAAAACAATCCACCTTCATACTATGTTAAGAGCAATCCATTGTCCTTGGAGATATTGAGAACTCTGGTGCCACAAGGTATAGAGATCCCTAGATTTGAGAAATATGGAGGAAAGCGAGACCCTGGTAATCATGTTAATGCCTTTATTGCTTTGTGCAGTGACTTTATCTTTGAAGAAAAATTGTTGGCAAAACTCTTTCCTCGGTCCTTGAAATACATTGCTTTGGATTGGTTTTCTGCATTACCGAATAACTCAATTCATTCATTCAATGAACTTGTTGAGACCTTTATTAACCATTTCCAAGTGCACATGGTCCCTAAAATGACACTGGCTAATTTGATTAGATGCAAACAAAATGAGGGTGAAAAATTCACTGACTTTATTTCACGCTATCAATCGCTTTATTCCCAAATTAGTGTGAAAATTCCCAATTCCCACTTTCGAAAGATGTTTGTAGAAAACTTACAAAAAAAGATAAGGGATAAAATTACGATGAAGTTTCCTTCATGCATTTATGTACTGCCCTTCGAGACTATCAAAATTCCCTAACCAGTAGTGAACCAAAAACCAACCCTAACTGTCTTGAAAAGACCAAAACCTCAAACCAAAACAATTACCAACCTTTCTAAAGACAAAAAAAAAAGTTTCCTTCAACTAAATTCCACCTCTCAACCCACCCAAATAGTTGATACCCAAATAGCTACTATAAAGAAGAGTAATACTTATATCTTTGGGGATCTACAAAGACAATTTACTCCCTTACCCAAAACACTTCATAACATTATTCAACCCAACTCTTAAACAAAAACATTCTTACCTTACCTCTCATTCAACCCCTTGACCATAGCAAGCCATTACCCTTGAACTTCAGACACAATGCCTATTGTACGTATCACCAACAAAATGGACATGATAAAGAACATTGCAAGAATCTTAAACATCTCGTGCAAGACCTCATTGATTCTAATCATATCCAAATTGGAGGTGTAAATGACAAAGGTAATAAGTCTGTGGCTCCTCCCAACCAAAACTTACAGAAAATGCATCTTCCTAAATTGAGCGATTCACTGTGGTGATCCTCCTAAATCGATTGATTCACCATGTGTTAAACTTGGTGATTCTCCTAGTATAGCAGGGTGATCCCATAATAGTGGTTTACAATTTTTGGCCAAACTGGACACTGAAATTATTATTTTTAACTAAATCTTCAATTTCGGGCACCTATAGCGGCTAAACCGTGAAGAATTTAAAGATGATGTAAACTAGAGTCTCGTCACATTTTGTCTCTAGATTCTAAAAATATTTTTTTCAAAATTTTTGGAATCAGATTGTACTTCTTTTTCCATCTCCCACAAAAACGATTTTTTTCAAAAAACAACATTTTTAAAAAGTGACGCACACCGTATAATGCATAACTTTTTTCCATGAAGGATAAAATTCTAATTCTTTGAATTTAGATTCATAACTATGATATCTAGTGCTTCCACTTGGTTAGATAGTTTTTATTGAATATTTTTTCTTTAATCAAGTTTGAAGTCAAAACCAACAATTCCATATAACGACCGTATAATGCATAACTTTTTTTGTATATATCAAACTCTTTTTTTTTTTTGTTGGATCAAGGACTTCAAATATCCGGTGCACTCATTTTTTTCAATTTTTTTTGATAATCTACTATTTTTCCACATGTTGAACATAGACCTTCATTTTCGATGAAAACCTATGTTTAATAAAACTAAAAAAACAAATACATAATAAAACCAAACATATTAAAATTATATTCATTAGATAGCTCGCCCAAGAACTACTTGATTCAAGTTGGGTTTGTGAAGATTCATCCATTTTCATCCTCAACCCAAGCTCAAGTGCCAAAAATTAATTTTTGTTTGTGTGGGGGGGGGATGAGGAATAATGGGGGTTTGAATGAAAGCAAACCCTCGCTCGAACTAGGGTTCATTCGAACCCTAGTTCATTCGAACCCCCCTTTTATAAGGGGTTTTGATGGCTTTTTTGGTGGGAAAGCATTAAAAGGGTTCACCCGAACCCAGGTTCTAGCGAACCCCTAATGGGTTCGATCGAACCCCTAAAATCAAGTTTTTTGCCATGCATTCATTTTTGTGAGTTTTCCTTCCTCACTTCAATTGTAAACCACTATTGTGGCTTCACCCAACACTTGATGTTGTCCCTCTTACTAGGGATTTACATTATGCCTATATTGAACAAGAGTAGGATACAAATGACCTGCTAGATGGTTGAATCGCATGTGGTTTACTAGTATTTTACCTTTTCTTTTGCTTTCCTTTTCACTATTTTTTTGTTTGCATGCACATAATGTGATTCTCCATGATGTTTCTCTCTCTGTGCATTCCTCTATTTGTACCTTCATTCTTCTATATGTTGTATACTTTTTCCTTTTGATTAATCTTTTATCTTTTCCTTTCATTTTCAGTTCTTGTGTTTTTCTTTTGGGGATGATGCAAGGAATCAAGACATTCATGTCTCCTTCATGTTGACCCAAAATCTTTTTCATTATCTTTTATTTTCCTTTCATTTTCCTTCTCATTTGTCTTGTGTTTTCCTTTTGGGTATGATGCAAGGCATCGAGACACCCTATGCCTCTTCCATGTTGACCCAAAAGGCTCTTTCTTTTCTTTGTTTTCCCTCTCTTTGTGTCATTCTTCTAGTTCTGTGTATTTGGGGAATGATGATAGTTCCAAGCACTCTAATATCATTGCAGCAAAGAACATACTGACCCCAAATCCATAGATCCCTTATGTGTTTGGTGTTTTCATTTTGGGGGCAACCCCTTTCTTTTCCTTTTCTCTTGTATGACATAGCCTTACTTGGAAACATATGGCTTGGCATAGGACTTTTCAAGTTGACTCTCATGCCTTCCTTCTTGTTTACATTTTCATTTTTGCTACTTTAAAGTAATTTCTCACAACATGGTGTTAGAAATTCCTTTAAAGTGGGGGCATACATTGGCATTATTTTGACATGATTTCGCTTGCATTTTTTTTTCCTTTTCAATTTCTTTGATGCGATTTTCTTACTTCACATGACATGTTTTCCTCGTTGTGGTGACATTGGGAGTAATTTCCTTCAAGAGAATGATCTATCTTAGCATATTATATACCCCTTAGTGGTGATGCGACACACTGCATCCCTTAAGTGGTGAATGTTTAATCCTATGATTGGTCCTCTCTTGGAGACATTAGGAATGATTTCCCCTAAGAGTAAGACCTCGCATGAACTAAGAAAAATCCCTTTGAGCATCCCTCTTTCTCATTGCATTCTCTTTTCCTTTTTATCCCTATTAAATTCATGGAAGTATGGCTTTGATATGGACTGCCTTGGGGCTCATCTAGTGAACACCTAGCTTCACTAGCCCTTGTGAGCATGCCTTCTTGTCCCTGTTAAATTCATGGAGGTATGGCTTTGATATGGACTACCTTGGGGCTCACCTAGTGAACACCTATCTTTACTAGCCCTTCTGAGCATGCCTTTTTATCCCTATTAAAGTCATGGAGGTATGACTTTGATATGGACTACCTTGGAGCTCACCTAGTGAACACCTAGCCTCACTAGCCCTTGTGAGCATCCCTTTTTGTCCCTATTAAAGTCATGGAGGTATGGATTTGATATAGACCGCCTACGTGCTGACCGAGTGAACACCTAGCTTCACTAACCCATGTGAGCATGCGTTTTTGTGCCTTATTAAAGTCATGGAGGTATGACTTTGATATGGTCCCTTAGGGCTCACCTAGTGGACACCTAGCTCCCACTAGCCCTTGTGAGCATGTGTTTTGTTTGCAAAGTGGACATCACGTTCCACTTGTAAATGTCTTTTTGGACAAACAACCTAGACCTAGTCCATCGCATTGGATGACCAGTTCTCAGCTTGATCTACTGCAGTTTTTCCTTTTTGTTTTCCTTTTTCTTGCCTTTGATGGTGTATGTTTGTGATTTGGTTATGGATTCATATATCATTTGCAAGAATGTTCCTTTGTGCTTATGTTGGTCTTTCCATAGGATCTTGATCCTAGGGGCTTGGCCACCCTCTTTATTATTGTCATCCTATCTTGCTAACATTTGTACATTCGAACCCCCCTTGATTGTGTGGTTGTCTACTTTAGTGTGAGTTTGAAGCAAGTTAATCCTCTCACTAAAGTGGGGGCTAAATGTAGTGTACTAAAATGCATACCCTTGCATTTTCACACTTGTTTGGGCTCACCTTGCTTTATTTATGCTTCTTTATGGCTTAATTAGTCCTATTTTGTGTCCACAAGCCCTATGAATAACATATTTTTCTGGTTAATCTCAAAATTCTCCAATGCCTAAATGTTAATTTAATGACTCCATCGGTGTGTCCCTAATTTTTGGGTCGGGACTAAAATGCCACCTAGGGCATCTTAGTCCCCCAAGGCTCTCAAGACCCTTATTTTTGGAACCTCCAGATTGGGCCCCTTTTTGGTGTATGTGCCCCAAGTTTGAGGACTTGGGACTAAGACACCACCTAGGGCGTCTTAGTCCTCCTTGAATCATTTTCGAGACTTAATTTCAAATTTTGGCCAGATTTAACCTCATTTATTCAAAGAATTCATATTTCATCTTGGTGTGATATAATTTTAGGATATTAAGCATAGATAAGTATAAATAGAAGGTTCCTTGATTCATTTCAACCCAAGTCTTTTGTGAGATCTTTTATCATAACATATCTGAGTTCACAAGAGCATTCAAGAGTAGATTCATCAAGAATTTGAAGCCATTATCAAATTCAAGCATCAGATCAAATTTTTTTCTTGCATCATATGTGTGTTGTTCTACTAACATTTGTGATGTAGGGTTTTGATCCAAGCAAGCAATTCAAGCATTCAAGATCCATATCCATTGTTGCCATTACACACAAGTTTGCAAACTTCATAAGGGTTTGGTGAGTTGTAACATTACATCTTGTTAATTCATCATTCCTTCAATTCATTTCATTTCATTTCAAGGTTTGATTGCCAACCAGGGGTTTGACCAAGGAAAACCCCCATTCACTAACAAACAAGTTTTTCTCTTTTGCATATTTCTGATTGCACATCTAGGTTGTGGACTTGAAGACACTTGGAGTGAAAAATTATATTGCAAAGTTTCCATATTCACAAAAACTCACTTATAGACCTTATTCAGAAGTTTCAGAACTTGAGACCAAAAGGGAAGCTTTGTAGACCTTAGAGCTCAGGATACTGTTAAGATTTTGTAGAATTTCAGAATGGGACTAATACGCCATCTTGGGCATCTTAGTCCTCCAAGAATCAATTTTTAGATATTTTCAGAGATCTCGTTCCAAGATCCAAAGACTTTGCATTTTCCCTGAAAAATAGCAGCGAGACTAATACACCATCTTGGGTGTCTTAGTCATCCACATAATATTTTGGTAGTCAAATTGCATTTCCAAAATCCTCACAGCATCTCCAGATTTCCCAAGTGCACACATACCATCTCCTTATTGCATAATTTCATCATTTTCATCCTTCATTTAGCTTGCATTGTTATTTTTAGGTCATTTTGCATATCACAACGTGTTTTCAAACATTTTCTTTTCCAAGCATTTGATTGGTGATGAACCCCCTAGAACTTAAGAAACACTTCCTAGGACCCTCCTAATTCTAAATTGGCTCACCTAGAGAGGTTGTTATTCAACCCAATTAGGACTCTTAGAACATTAGTGAATGGTTGAAAGAGAAAAGTGTAATATCCCACAAAGGTATCCATTTTCCCATTAATCATCAACTATCTTGATTTTAGGCATTTTCAGGGAGTAGGTATGGGAATTCCTCAAGATAGACTCGGGGCAATGCATTAGATGTAAGGTCCCTATGTTCCCCCTCCTCATATTCCTCGCCCACCTTGAGTAGCACATCCAGACATTATTGTTGGAAGTTTGTGTTGTCATTGATGTCAACAAACCTTTGTTATTGCATTAATGTCAACCAATGGAGATTCTTTGATTGGTTGCATTATGTTGTCATTAGTAGTATCATAGATGTCAACCTCCAATGTTGCTTTGATAAGCATGTGTTGGTGATGTTCAACCTCTTGTGTGGTTGAATTTCTAAGAAGATGTTCCACATGATGAGAATGTTGGTGCTTGGTTTCCAAATGCTTTTGAGAAAATTTAAATGAAAGACGAAACAATGTGGTGAAGAGTGTTTAGAGTGGTTTTTAGTGTTCTTCTATGTATTTCTTCATGGCTGAAGATCTTGTGTGATTTGGATATGTTGATTAGAGGTGTTCAAAAGTGATATATCCAAAGTTTTGGGTTTTGAATTGTTGTGTGGATAAAGTTTTGTTCACCAGTGTGTGAACTATGTTGTAGTGTTGTCTAGGAGAAATGGTTTTTCTCTGCATTTCTTTGGAATATGGTTTATGGTCTTATGGATCTCAAAGTGTGCTTATATTTCTATTATCTATCTCTAGTTTGAGTTCTTTGAAGTTTGTTGCTCTGCAAGGTTGGATTCAGGTGTTGCAATATGAGCAAAGTTAACTGGTTGTGTAGGGCCAATATGTTCTTCAAGTGAAAGTTGTGAAGGAATTTGTTGGATTTGAAGGTGTTGACAAAATATTCCAAATTGTGTTTAACTGTTGTGTGTGTTCCATGAGTCATCTTTGGATTTGAGGAAGTGTGTACTTAATTGTTCAATGGTGTTAACACAAGTTCAACCGACCTTGGTTTCTTACACTAATTGCAGATACACTTTAGTGTTTGTGGAAGCATGATGTGGCATGTATGAATGGATATAGGTCCAAGTTAAGGTGTGATTTGGTCTAGCTTCATTCCTCTCCACCAAGAGAATATTTTGGTGTTGACCTAATTTGAATTTGCATGTTTGAGGTGCATTGTCAACCTTGTAGATTGTTTTCAAGGTTGAGGATGATATATATGTGTTGAGTTGATGGAGGACAATGATATGATGTTTTTATGATGTGAATTATGTTGTGAAGTGTGAATATGATAAGTGTAGTATGAGCTTTAATGACTAAGACTACTGGAAACAGAGAGCATAAGGTGTCTACATTCTACAAAGAGAGTGTGAATGTTCTAGTAAAGTAGTGATGAAACTTTTCTATTGCTTTGAGATGGATTTCTCATTGTAACAATCTTTTATATTCGTCTTTCTATTCTAGCAGTAGGCAATTGGCAGTGATCCCTTATTTTCTTTTGGGTAGTGAGCCCTATGGAAATTAGCCTTTTAGTAGTGAGCCTATTATATTCAGTGTTGGAATTACCTTATATCATGAGCTAATCCTCACCGTGGTTTTTCCCTTCTTAATTTTTCCATGTAAATATGGTGTTCTCATGTGTTTGGATGTGTTTGCATTACTATTTTTCATGTTTACATTATGCTAATGCATGATAAGGTTTTAATGGTTGTTAAGGGTTTAAGGATTAATGTAGATATGAATGCTAATGAGGGTTTGATGTTTTGATGTACAAATAATTCAACCCCCTAGCCTCTTAGTTGTCTTGCACATTCAAAAATTGTATTAGAGAAAGGTTCCTTGGAAGAAAGCTTAACCACTTGAAGTATATTTGGGATGACACACAAGAAGGAGGCTCCTCTATTTGATGGATTTGATTATGCATTATAAAAGACCAGATCATTGGAGATAAGAACAAAGGTGTACCAACAAGAAGGAAAACTACTAAAGAATAGGTGAATTTGTGTTACTTTATGAAGTTGAACCTAAAACAATGATTGAATCATGCAAATATGGATATTGGATCAAGGCTATGGAAGAAGAACTATTGCAAATTGATAAAAATTAGACTTGAGAACTTGTCCCAAGACTTGCAAAAAAATGTGATTGGAACTAAGTGGGTATTTAGAAACAAACTAAATGAGAATGGGGAAGTGGTAAGGAACAAGGCAAGTCTTGTGTGTAAAGGCTACTCACAAGTTGAAGGAATAGATTTTGAGGATACATTTGCTTCGGTAGAAAGAATGGAAGCTATCATGATTTTTTTGGAATTTGCAGCACATAAGGATTTCAAAGTTTATCAAATGGATGTGAAATATGCTTTCTTGAATGAATAATTGGAAGAAGAGGTATACATAGAACAAATTAAAGGATTTCAGTTATCAGACAAACTAGATATGGTCTATAGATTGAAAAAGGCATTGTATGGATTGAAGAAAGCTCCTAGAGCTTGGTATGCAAGGTTGGATAGATACTTGATACAACAAGGATTCAATAAAGGTACCACAAATAGTAATATTTACTTTAAGGTTGAAAATAATCTTGATTGTGGTTGTATATGTTGATGACATAATATTTGGAGGCAATGAAGCTATGTGTAAGAAGTTTGCAAAAGAAATGCAGAAAGAGTTTGAAATGTCTATGTTTGGGGAGATGAATTTCTTCCTTGGATTGCAAATAAATTAGATAGATAAAGTTATTTTCATTTCACAATCAAAGTATGTCAAAGAGATGTTGAAGAAGTTTGGAATGGAAGATTCTAAACCAGTATGCACTCCTATGGTTGCTAGTTGCAAGCTGAGCAAGAATGATGAATCTCCTAAGGTTGATCAAAGAAAGTATAGATCAATGATTGGTGGACTATTATATCTAACTGCTACTAGACTAGATATCATGCATGCAGTTTTTCTTGTGGCTAGATTTTAAGAAGATCCTATAGATTCACATGTTGTAGCAGTGAAGAGGATATTCAAATACTTGAAAGGAACTCTAGATCATGGCTTGTGGTATCCAAACGATATTGATTTTACTCTAATTTCTTACACAAATACATATTGGGTTGGTTGTGTGGATGAGAGGAAAAGTACAAGTGGTGGTACATTCTTTCTTGGATGTAGATTAGTGTCATGGCTAAGTAAGAAACAAGATTAAATGTATTTATCTACTACAAAGGTAAAGTACATTTAGCAGCATCTTGTTGCACACAAGTGTTGTGGATGAGATAAATATTGAAGGATATCAAAGTAGTTTATGATGAACCAATTTATATATTTTGTGACAATACAAGTGCAATCAATATTTCAAAGAATCTGGTAATGCATTCAAGGACAAAACATATCTCAATCCGGTATCACTTGTTAAGAGAGAAGGTTGTAGAAAATGAAGTTAACCTTGAGTATGTTCCTACAAAGGATCAAGTTGTTTATATATTCACTAAGGATCTTCCTAAGGACACATTTGAGTATCTCCAAGAGAATTTGGGGTTCATTGCCCCTCTTTCTTTGAACTAGATGTATAAGGAGATGTATCAGTCTAGTGGATTTCAAAATTCATTCTTTTATTTGGACTGATGTTGGAGGCTACCTATCAGGGGGAGTAGGTAGTGACATTTTTCATTGTTTTATTTTGGGAGAGTAAGTTTTGTAATTGTGCAATGGTTGTTGATTGGTGCAGTATGATGTGTGCTCCTAACAAGGAGTATACTGAGCAGTAAAGAAAAGAAAGTTGCATAGCAGTTGTGTTGATGTCAAAGGGGAAACATCTATGATGCAAAAAAAAATCCCTTTGCCATTAATGAAAAATGGGGAAAGAGAGTCATGTGAAAAAGAAGATAGTTAAGGGAAAGAGAATAATGTGAAAAGATAAGTTGAAAGGGGGAGAGTGAGTAATGATAAAAGAGAAAAGGAATTAGGTATGGAGCAAAACTGTTGTGTTTGTTGTTGATGGTTTTTCACATCATGTGTTTCCATCAATAACAAAGGGGGAGATTGTTTCAAGCACGAGAATATTGGTTTTGTCATTGATGTCAATAGGCTTGTGTTGTCATTGGTTTCAACTATATAAGGAGGAAGAAGATCATTATTGGGGGAGATTGTTGCAAGAGTGTGAGTAGTTGGTGATGATTTGATTAGTTGCATTATGTTTTCATTAGTAAAATACTGGTGTCAACCTCTAATTTTTCTTTTATAAGCTTTTGTCTATGGTTCAGGAAGTAATGGAGATGATGAGGATTTGTTTCTGGTGCTTGGTTTCCAAGGGATTTTGAGAAAATTTGATAAAAAGAGGAAATAGTGTGTTGTAGTGTTGTTATGGGTTGTAGAGTAGTGTTATGGTGTTGCTCTAAATTTCTTCTAGGTTGAAGATCTACCTATGAATTTTGGATATGTTGATCAAAGGTGTTCAGAGGTGTTATATTTAGAATTTGGTACATGTTAGATTGTTGTATAGAAGTTGTGTTTACTAGTGTGTGAATAGTGTATTGTAGAAGTGTCTGGGAGAAATGTGTTTTTATCTATATTTCTTTGTTGGTTGGTTTTAGGTCTTATGGATCTGAAAAATTGTTGACAACACGTTGGTATCTTTCTTCATTCAAGGTTGTTTGAGGTTTGGTGCTTCAGAAGTCATTTTTTAAACTACGGTGTATGGAAGAGTTCTTTGAGTGTACTGGGTATGTATATTTCTCAGGAGGAAGTTGAACTGTGAAGGAGTTTGTTAGATTTCAAGGTGTTTATGGAATATTCTAGGTTATCTACAGGTGACATTTGTTGTCCGCAAGGTGTTGTTGAATAAAAGGAAGCGTGTACTTAAAATTTTAATGGTTTTTACATGGGTAACGACCAACCTTGGTGTTTACACTAATTGTGGTGGATATTTATTGTTTGTAGAAGCATGTTGTAGCATGGTGTTATAGATTTAGGTCCCAAATAAGGAATGGTGTGGTCTTCCTTCACTTCTATCCACCATGGAAGTGTTTTGGCACCAATCTAATTTGAATTTTCACCTTTGAGATGCATAGACATGGGAGATTGGTTTCAAGGTTGAAGACAATATAAATAAGAGTTGTTTTGTTGAAGTATTATAAGATAGACAAGAGAGATGTGAATGATGTGAATTGTAGAGTGTTAGAGTGTGAATTTGAGAAGTGCAGTGTGAGATTTCATGTGATAGTTTACTGGATGTAGTGAGTAGAAGGTATATACAATTCTTTAGAGAGGTTGCAAAGGTGTTGGAGACATTATGGTGGATTTCCTTATTGCATTGAGATAGTTTTCTCTGTCTAACATTATTCTCTATCTTCTTTTCTATTATGGCAGTGAGCCTTTCTATATTTTGGGAAGTGATCCCTCTGATAGTGAGCCCTATTGTATTTGATATTGAAGTTACGATTTATTGTGAGCTAATCCTCACTATGGTTTTTCCCATCTTGGGTTTTCCATGTAAATCTAGTGTTCCCTTGTGCATTGTGTTGATTTTTTTTATTTTATGTTATTTTCCTTTCATGTTAAATCATCATAGCATATTAAGGGTTAATTGGATTAATGTGGATCTAAATGTTTGTGAGGGTTTTGAAGTTTTAAATTACAACTGATTCACCCCACCTCTTAGTTTTCTTGTGCATTCAACAACAAATGGTCTGAGTATTGGTGATGAGATCAAGGCATATGAGAACAATGGTAAAGCAAGGTATGCTCTTTTGAGTGGTCTTTCTAATTCACAACTTTTAGATTTCATGAGTCTTGAAACTGTTGGTGAGATCTAAAAAAGATAGAAAGTATCTATGAAGGAGATGATAAATTCAAGCAAGCAAATATGAAAAATTTGAAGACCAAGTTTGAAATCCTATGGATGTCAGAAGATGAAAACATTACAAGCTACATGCATGGAGTGGATGAAGTTATCAATTCCATCAAAGGTCTTGGTGGAAAACTTGATGAAGATTAGGTGGTAAAGAAGGTACTAAGAACTATTACTAAAGATTATAGTCATAAGTTTTTTGCTATTAAGGAAGCTCATAACTTAAATAATTATTCTAGAGATTAGTTATTTGGTGCTTTAACTTCTTTTTACTTGAGATAATTTGGTCCAAGTGATTCAAGAAAAGAGATTGCTTTTAAAGTTGACAGTAGAGAAGAATGTTTTGTTTTGGCACATGTTGCCATCAATGACAAAGGGGGAGATTTTTGAATGAATGAAGAAGTTTTTCATTGATGTCAACACTACATGATGTATGTCAAAATAGTATGAAGGATGTTTATAGAGTTAATTTGCAAAAGGGTTTTTGCTAAGTGTCTAGACACCAACAATTTCAACACACAGTTCCCTCTAATAATTTGGTTCACATTTGTTTTCCCATACCAATCTACCTCTGCAATTCTAATATGTTGTTCATGGACATCACTAGCATCCTATTTCAGAATTTCAATTGATTTGGACAAGTTCTTCAAAAGTTGTAAGTAACAAAAGATCAACATATATGGTTTACATAGTTTTTTGTTTGTTGATTATAACCTAACTAGTCTGCACTCCTCCATGTGGATTTGAGTTATTCTTTGTGGTTTTGGGAGAATGTTAACAGGTGTTAGTACATTGTATTTTCCATTTGGCATGACATTTTGTAGTCCATGTATTCTATGGTGATGATCAGTTGGAGTATTTTTATTTTGGGTTCTATGACTGGCTACCTTAATATATGTAAAGAGTTGTGGAGATTAAATATGTGATGTGAATGGAATAGGGAGTTATTATAGGTCCATGCTGATCTACATTGCATATGTTTAGGCATGAAGATATTTTGATTTGAGTTAGGTGCCAACTAAGCACATTTTATATGATTTGAGGCTACATCTACTTAGGCTGACCTAATTGATGTTTGTGATGAATTTTGGCATATATACAAGGTTGATTTGAGTTTTTGATAAGATAAACTAATGTATACATGATCTAAATGCAAGTTTTTATGCAAAATTTTATAGTATTGTGTGAATAAGTTGTGAGTGTTGGGAAATGTGTGCAAATATAGAGTAGAGCAGAGACTTGTAATCTAAGTTGATTAGTGTGTGTTATGAGCTTTAAAGGAATTGAATCCAACATATGTTAGATACACTTCTATCTATTCAAATCATGGTTGTGAAGACACCTCTTTCTATCTTTATTTTCTCTGTGAATAGTTAGTTCACTTGCATAGTGAGTCCATCTAGCAATGTGCCTTTCTATAATATATTATAATTGGTTATAACATATTGTGAGTTAATCCTCACCATGTTTTTTCCCTTCTTGGGTTTTCCACATAAAAAATTTGGCATTCCTGTGTTGTGTGTGTTATGGGTTGTTCATGCTTTTATTTCTTATAATTGTTAAGTATGCTTTGGTAATTGCATGGTTTAATAGAATATTGATTCACCCCCCTCTCATTATTCCATGTGTTCAACAATTTTCTTTATTATTTATTCATGAAATAAAGTCAACATCAATATAGAAGTTTTAACATTAATTTCATAATTAATCACAATGGTGAATAATGTGATTATTGGCATAGACTTTAAGATAAGGTTCATTTGAATCTACTTGGAAAAATTTGGCATTATTGGTTAATAAATCCCCCACCCATTCCTTGCCATTTGATAGTGTGTTAAACTTTGTTCCCCTATCACTAAAAAAATTATTAGTTCTAAAATGCTTAATAGTATTGATATATCCAGTGCATGCGAAGATTATTCTAAAACCAACCATTTACTTCAAATGATGCAACATGTTTCTTTCTTGTTCTAGAATAACAAAAATGACAAGAAAAGGTAGATCTATTCACTAATACTACACCCCTAATGTCATATTTTGATCTTCTCATTTGATCATCAAATCAACAAATACCTAGCATTAGAATATGAATTTTGCTCTTAATAAATATTACATAGATAATTTGTTTAGGTTTAAACTTGGAAAGGAACTAAATCTCAAAGAGATTTTTTTTAAATTTCTCAACAATAATCTCTTGAACCTCCAAGCTCTAAAAATAGGACTTGAGAATGCAATCAAGCAACTAGAGACATTGTAGAATCATATATATCTTCATGATAAAATTTTCCCATAGATTCACCAATATTCATATTTTTTTATCACAATTTAAAATTTGTATATCCTAAATAGCTTAGAGCACAAATTCATCAACAGATTTATCACAATTTTTTTTACTAGAATTAAAATTTTTATATCCTAAACAACTTAGAGCACAAATCCATCAACACATTTAAGAATGGACATCATCAATATTTAAAAAATTAAGCACAATGCTTAAATTTATCTTTAAAATATTCAAGACCCGCAATGATCAAATATATGAAACCCTCAAACCTTAAAAATATTTATAATCTATAAATTTCACAGCCCCAAAACACAAAATATTTTCTAACATTTAAATCAATAATTTCCTGACACTAATAGTATGCAATGTTTCAAAGTAGAGGAGCCTTAACAACCATGTTCTCAATTTTTCTCACACAAAAACTAGAGAATTCTCATAATACTACTGTTGATCTAATACATTTGGTCACTTATGATTTAATTAAGAAGGCACCAATGTATTTCTAGAAAGAAGATCGAGCTATGAATTTTATAACCATTATTAAAGGACATTTAAATGAAGGTATTTCCATCAAACAAACCTTACTTGATCATTAAACACACAACTAGAGATACAAACTAGCGTAGATGTATAAAAAAATCAACCATGAAGAAAAATAAATGCAACAACTATATTCATTCTAAGAATAGTTTAAGGGTCATCATAGGGAGGTGGAGGGCCACCAAACAGATGGTGAACACTCTAACCTAGTTAATCTTACATTTCTAAATTAAATTTAATAAATTAAATTTGAACTTGTTGAATTTTACCTAACTATCAATGTCATATGTTTCATTCAACATATTTTCTATTATGACCATTTGATTCACTATAGATGTGTCCCAACCACATGCATCATGATCATCCTTATAGCCATAAACACAAAGAGACTCACAGTTTCAACATAAGTGAGGTGGACATCAAGGGTTGAAAGACTCGCCCACATCACCTTGTGCTAGAGGCCTAGTGTGTTGTATAAGGGTTTAATTCAATGAGCTAATAGACTCTAGGGTCTCCACCTCAACACCCTCTTTCACAACGAAAGGGATAGTGACATGCTCAAACTATGGTCTAGCTAGGGGTCTCAATGCCTGGTTTTGGGCACATTGTGCCCCTACTATGTCCTTTGTGAAGCCCCTACCTCTACCCTAGAACTTTCTCATGTTGAAGTAATTAGGGATCTCATTGAGAACAAACTCACAATAGAGTTTTCTCAAAAAGTATTGTGGGACCTCATTGTTATTGAATGGAGGATGGTGAAAATCCATCGACCACCTATCCCAAAAATTATTCTATATCCCTTGGTGGTGGCACCAATGGATATGTGGCATCAATTGATAGGAAACCTCCTGCAAGTGCCATGTATGGGTTCATTAGTTCGTGGGTTCCAAGTGAACAATGAACACAAGTCAAATTTTAATTTGTTTTTGTTTAATCTAGTCATAAGATAATATGTTTGCATAAACTTTTCTTAGTTGTTTCCTCTTGTTTGACCATTTGTTCATTTAGCCACTCACGAATAATATGTGAGAGATGATGGATTCTAGTGAACTAGCAAGGGTGGACCTATGGGAGTTCATTGTTGTTAGATCTCTCAACCTTCCAATTAATGCCTCAATTTCTCTCTTATTGTTTTATGTTTGACCTAATATATTTTCTTGTGTTCCTAAAGGATGTTGAGGCATTGAAGGAGGGGTTTTTTGTGTTTGTTCTTCACCAAGGTTTTGAAGAGGAGGTGAATTAGGGTGATCAATTGGTGGTGCACTATCAACTCTTGTAAATTAAACAAAATCCACTCAAAAAATTAATTAAATCTAGCTATTGAATCAAAAAATTACACAAAAACTAAAAATACTTCTTCAACCTTGACAATGTTGTGGCGTCATTTTTGGCAAACAAACTACAATGAACAAGCTCTTTAGAAAGCATGAGTGCACACCAAATCACTTGTAGACGACGTGTTTGAGCATTAAGCTGAGATGAAAATGAAGAAATTTTTCTTTTTTTTTTGTTTTTATGATAACTCACGATAACACAAGCACATTATGGTCAATAGGGGACCAAAAAGTGGGGTGGCCACTTTTTAGTCTACCATCTTTTTGCACATACCCTTTAAGAGTGAGTTGCTAAATTTAGTGTTTACAATTCTTTTCTTTTCTATGATGTAAAATTGACTTGTGAACATTATGAACCAATATAATTGAGAAGAATATTTAGTAGTAATAGTCAACATATGCAATTAGGATTGTAAACTACATGTAGAAATCCCAAATTTACTTAGGACACAATAGTAGATATAATAGCTGCTCATAGACTGTATATACCAAATTCATTCATATTTACTAGTGATAAAAATATGTTCAATGCTATAATTTTTTTGAACTGATCTAGGGACGCATATGTAAATACCCATCCAAACTTAACGAACTTTATAAAGCTTATTCCTATTTAAATATATCCCATGTAACTTCTCAATTTAAAATATATATATGTACACACATATATGATCCTATTCATTTGTGCAGCATACCCATTCATTGTTTGACTATCTACCTAGTACCTTTTGCTAAACCAGATCACGATTGTTGTGTAGGTAATAAGGAAGAAAGGGAAAATTTCTGCATCACTGACTAAGCGATTATTAAGGCTGTTCGATAGAATTCAGCTGATATTGTAAAAGTTGTTAATTGTTGCTCTGTCTTGTAAGATTGTACAGTCCTTTTTTGGACTGTCCCCCATTCTTTCTGTAATTTGCTTTCAGCTTATTTCAATAAAAAAAAGAAAAATAAATAAATTTCCAAACCCTAAGTAGTTGCAAGTAGTTGCAAGTAGATATTGAGGCAAAATAAACATGAAATGCAAAGTTTATTCATATTGGATAAGAAAGGGGGACTTTGACAAAGTCGTTTGCACTTTCTATGGGGCAAAATACTTTGCCTTTGCCTTCCAAATACCATGCCTAGTCTTCTCCCTCCTTTTCCATGCACCCCCTCTCTCTCTATTTTCTCCAAAATCCCGTGTCCCCATGGGGGAAGGTTTATAGATGCTCGGGCACCATTATTTTCCATGCAGCATGGTGCTTTTCCTTGGCCTGGTGACAGGGGTGCCATTCCCATTTATGGCGCTGCCTTCACACCTTGCCTCATCAATGCTGCTTGTCTTATCGGAGGCAAGGAGAAGATGCTCTACATTAATGCCCTCGTACAGGTTGATGGAGAAGCCACGAACTCCCCTATTCATTTTCATTTACACATACATATTCATATATATCTTCTTTTTATGTTTAATTTTCATTTCATTTGTTTTTGTTTTTAATGGTATATTGATTTAAATTTTCTTTTATTTCTTTTATTTTATTTTAAAATGTATTTATTTATCTATTTTATTATGTATAAAGTGGTCTCAAGTTTGAGAAATCAGGAAAAAGAAGGAAAGAAAGTTAAATTAACTATTCGATTAGAGTGAGATAGTTTGTCAAAAGTCAGGCATTACTAACATTGGTAGAGAAAATCTTGGTTGCATATACAAGATGACTCAACCTTCTAAAACTAGATTAGATTACAAGATTTAAGGTTCATTCCCGAAATAGGTAGCTAGGTCCGCCTTGTTACACCCAGAACACTTGCAATACTCATCAATTCTCGCACACAATTGTTAGTAATGGATTAATTTGATAAATACATAGATATAACCATGTCAAAGATAAAATGGCACCATTAAATTCATAAATTCCAGTTACTTAATAGTTGTTTCAAATGAAAATTTAAAGTATTAAGTCTACAACATTAGTGATCAAGTCCATTCAAACATCTAGAATAATAGGTGCGAACATAGTCTTAAGATTAGGGTTCCACCTTCATCCAAATTACATTAGGGCAATAGGTGACTAATGCAAAATAAATTATAACATCTACAAGGATGTGACAAGTTGTTGAAGTAGTTGTAGGAAAAATAAACTCAATAAATTTGTATAATAGCAATAATATATAGAAAATATAAATATATAATTAAAAACATACAATAAGAAGTATTTTATTTAAGAATATTTTTTCAAATAAAAAATCAGCACAATGATCTCTATTTTCATCTATAACTATAAAATGTTTTGATTTTTTTATCACTAGTCTTTGTAGCTTCAATTGACTATATATGACATGAAAAGTATGCAACATACTTCCAACAAGAATACAAATATAAAAAATTAGTAAGTAGAAGATATTTCTTGTAGTGTTTGAGATTATTATATTTATATCAAGATTTAACTATGTAGTCTTCAAGAGTCAAACTTATTGACCCATATTTTATGGTTCACATGATCCATCTTTCATGAGATAGTATCTAGTCCTTATAATATTGATTGAATCTAAGTGATGCTCACAAGATGCATGATCTCCTAGAAAGACCTAATGCCTCACCCCTATGAGCATCACCTAAATGTAATGAGTGTTAAGCAAACCATTCATTCTCATGAGAGATGGGTTTACGTGAACTCCTACTCATGAAATATAGATAAAAAAATTGACTCAAAAACTATATAGTTGAATCCTAACATAAATATCATAACACAATTTTTTTTAGCTTAAAAATACTTTATCTTGTCCAAAAAGAGAAAGGAAAATGAGCACCAAAATAATGAAATTGCAGCTCAAATAATACGTGATTGTGCATCTACCAAATCAATTAACATATGTAATTGAATATATTTTATATTATTGTAGTTACTATGTCACATAACAAATTAATATACATAATTAAATATTAGCTATAAACTCAATTTTAAATTTCTCCTATAGTACTTGAACCCCATTATATAAATTAAAAATTTGACTTCTAACTCAATTAATTTGTAGGTTTTAACTTATGATAGGCTCATTTAATGTTCACTAATTTGTAGGTTTTAACTTATGATAGGCTCATTTAATGTTCACATCATCATTATTTGTAAGTTTATGCAATAGATAAGCTTAATTATTGAATTCATACTAAAATTGAACATTGGTTCAAATCCTTTGACCTATGATCATATGAACATTGTAAATATAATTTATCCTATCACTTAATTAATAAGTGAGTCAACAAATAAAAATTATAGACAAGCTCTTAAAACCAATCGCAATCCCCTCATTAAAAATATAAATGAATTATGTGACAGAAAACTAACAAATAAGTAAAAGTCATAGGGAACAAGATAGGGTGGGCTCTACTATTGCATCATAACACATTAAATTATGTACAAGATAAAAAAA
>VDFB02344589.1:0-46170 GCA_007258455.2 Sequoia sempervirens | reverse complement strand
TATGCAACTTTCAGTTTTGGGCTTAGGTACTATCACACTTGAGGGTGGTTTTCTTCGGGAGGTATTTGTAGTTCCTAATATCTCCACCAACCTTCTTTCAGTGTATCATATTTGTCAATTTGGTATTGGTAGGATAGTCAAGTTTACCCCACATTATGTAGTGATTCGTGACATTCATGATCTTGATATTATTGTGGCTACTAGGAGTGTTGATACTTCTTCTCATTTATATTGATTTGATGGTTTTGAGAGTTCAGTTGGTTTAGGTTCATCCTTCATAGCACATGGAGACACTGTGAGCATGTTGTGGCATGAAATTTTTGGTCATGTCAATTATAGATATCTCCAATAGATGAGTACACATGCATTAGTGTCCCGGATCCCTAAGATTTCATATACTAATGGTGTTTATCGAGGATGTGTTCTTAGAAAACATCATCGGGATTCTTTTCCTACGGGTAGAGCTACATGTGCCAAGGCACCTTTGGAGTTGGTTCATAGTGACCTCATGTCATTTTTGATTTCTTCTTTCTAAGAGGCCAAATATGTTCTTACATTCACATTTATTGATGACTTCTTCAAGCATACATGTGTGTACTTTCTTAAGTACAAGAGTGATGCCTTTGATTCTTTCAAGATCTTTAAGAAATTTGTGGAGAAACAATCTGGTCTTTCTATCAGATAGATACACACAGATAATGGGAGGGAGTATGTTAAGCAAAATTTCAGGGACTTTTGCATTGAGCATGGCTTGCAGCATCAACTTACAGTTCCATACACCCCTCAGTAGAATGATGTTGTTGAGTGAAAGAATAGAACTTTAAGGGAGATGGCCAACTATATGATTCAGTCACAAGATATGCATTCTTCTTTTTGGGCTAAGGCAATTAATTGTGCCAATTATATTCAAAATCGTATGCCTCACAAGGCATTACATCATATGACTCTTGAGGAGGCTTGGTCTCATGTCAAGCTCGATGTATCTTCATTCAGGGTCTTTGGTGGTGACGCTTGGGAATTCATTCCTGAAGCTCAACAAAAATCCATGGAGAGGAAGAGTCGACCACTCGTATTTGTTGGCTATTGTGAGGATGTTAAGGTGTATAGGTTGTTTGATCCTGATTCCAAAGAGGTCTTATTTTGACGAGATGTCTAGTTTGAATTTCCCTTTCCTTTGATGGATTCTCCATCCCCAGCTTCTCCCTCATCTCCTACTACTCACTCCTCATATCTTAAGGATTACTCATCTCTTCAGGATGAGGATGATGCCCCAACTATCCCACCGCCTCCAGCTATTCATCCTTTACCCAAGTGGGTCGGCAATACTATATATGCAGTTGGACCTTTGATAGGTGATCCTTCAGACTCCCATCATACTCATGCACAGACATCAAGTGTTAGTCTTTTGATTCATACCATTTTGGATGATCCTCAAAAAATTTCAAAGGCGGTGGGTATTCTTGAGTGGGATAGTGCTATGGAAAATGAGTATTCTTCTCTGGTGAAGAATCATACTTTGGATTTAGTTCCTCTCCTAAGGGAATAAATTTGGTTTGATGCAAGTGGGTGTACTATACCAAATATGTTGTAGATGGTTCAGTTGATAAGTATAAGGCTTGTCTTTTTGTAAAAGGTTTCTCTCAGGTCGACGGTATTGATTATTCTGAGACATTTTCCCTTGTTTCCAAGATGAATTCTATTTTCCTTGTACTTTCCCTTGCAACTTCATAGGGATGGTCAGTATTTCAAATGGATGTGAAGAGTGTCTTCCTTCATGGTGATCTTCATGAGGATATTTATATGGAGTAGTCACATGGTTTTACTGAGGACTCTTCGTTGGTTTTTAGAATTCATTGTTCATTATATGGTCTCAAACAGGCCTCTCAAGCTTGGTATGAGAAGATGGATACTTTTATGCTTTCTTCTAGCTTCACACAATGTCATTTTGATCCTACAGTTTACATTTAGAGATAGGAGGGTGATCTTTTGATCCTTGTGCTATGTGTGGATGATTTGATCCTTATAGGTGGTTCATCCTCCATGATCCAAAATTTTCAGCGAGCTTTGATGGAGCAATTTGAGATGACAAATCTTGGCCTTTTGCACTTCTTTCTTGGTTTATAGGTTATTGATCATCAGTAATCACTGTATTTTCTTTGACTCGTCGTTTTTACATAAATGATGAGTAGAAAAGCAGTAGGAAACGAAATGAACAATGCAACAACAATAAATGCGAGGGTATTTACTTCCATGATTGATTTTCCCTTCGTTTTACAATAACTCGAGATTTGGTCTCATAGAGTATCTCATTTTTTTTTACAAAAAAAATGGAATTGAATCCATGGAATAATTCCATCAATAGGATCAATATGAGTAACGAAATTTAGTAGTTTGATGAATTCTTCAATAGAAATTTATTAGTATAACATACTATTATCTCTTGTTCATATCGGATTTAGTAATTTGATCCCTAATGGATCGATCCCACCGTCTTATTAGTATAGTTCCAGGGTTTGACTCAATTCAATTTATCGCTACTAAAAAGAAAATTAGACATGCAAATTCAATTTTTCTTCGGACGGGATTTCCATATTTTAGAAAAAGTATGCTCTTGACATGCTTCAAAGATTTGGCATGCTTGATTGTAATCCTATCCCCACACTATTCTAGTCAGGTGTTGTATTGTCTTCCACTTGTACTACTCCTTCAGTAGATGCTACATTATACGGGTAGTTGGTTGGTAGTCTTTTGTACCTGACACATTCATGTCTTGATCTTTCATTTGCAGTTGTCTTGTCTCTGATTCTCACATGATCCACATGAGAATCATTGGAAATCTTCCAAATAAATTTTGAGATATATTTAGGGGACCTCACATTATGGTATTCAATATACATCAAGAGATCCTCAGATTATTGGCTTCATTGACTCAAATTAGGCTGGTGATGTCAATGATAGGAATTCTACTTCGAGGTTTGTTTTCTACCTTGGTTCTAGCCCCATTACATGGTTTTGCAAGAAGAAATCCGCTATTGCATTATCATCCACAAAGGCTAAGTATCGTACAACAGTTTTGGATAGCTAGAAAGTTTTGTGGCTTCGACAATCATTGAAAGAGTTCAATTTTCCTCCTGATAGTCCCACTATTCTTTGGTGCGACAATCAAAGTGCCATTCACATTTCTCACAATCCAGTGAAACATCAATCTACTAAGCACATAGAGATCCACATGCACTTCATACGACAGTTGATTCAGGATGGTTTTCTCACCTTGGAGTACATGCCTACAAAGGAGCGAGTTGTAGACATCTTCACGAAACCTTTGGCATCACCTTGCTATCTTTAGCTACGATCGATGCTTGGGGTGAAGGAAGTTGTCCTTGGTTGGTCTTCATGAGGCCTTCCTTCATTTTTTTTTCATGCACACTTTCATCTCTTTTTGGAGTGGAGTTTTTCCCATGAGGTTTTCTCCATTTCTCCACTTTTTAGAGATCTTCAGTTGTACATGGGTGCCTCATCAAGCCAAGTTTTTGAGACCCATTCATGCTTTCTTTGCTTTTTATGCATTGGTTTTTAGAGTTTTTTTAGCTACTCTCTAAGTTACACTTACGGGGGGATGTTAGAGTTATCATGCATTAGAGAATAACTAATTAATCTTTAATTAATTATTATTCTAATTATCATGCACTTGAGCTAAACTTAGGATTTATTTATTAGTTAACTCAATTCTTTATTTATGTTAACTAAAGAGCTAATATTAGATCATTTTGTCTCATCACACAAGATGTTAAAACTTGTCATGATCTAATCCCTTTATCATTAGGGTTGCTTTTATAACTTAGCATTCATTCTCTTTTTTATTATTCATACTATAAGTATTTTATTTTTGAGGAATAGTAAATCTTTGTTTTGCAAAGCTCTTGTGTGGAAGGTGTTTTGTTCATTATTTGATCTTGTATCTCGTGTTATTTACAAATTTAATAATAGTGCGAGCAAGAGTTGTTTGGTCCTATATACAAGGAGTTTTTTGTTGATATCCCCAAGAAAATATTTGATTGGATCTCTACACAACTTAGACAATGTTAGTTTTGTACCAACACAAACTTCTATAGACACCTTAGACACTTTAACATCAGTAACACATAAATTTAGTGTGGACATGCATAATTGTATTGATGAATAAAGATGTACTTTATCAATTTAAAAAAGGGATAAAAATCCCTCCTCTATTAGAAGGGAATACTCTTTTATTAAAAATCAATACCCTAAACTAACTATTCACAATAATTACAAAGACTTTACACATTATTTGGAATAGAGGATTAATATTTACAATTTGTAAAATTAAAAGTGTAGAATTTCAATAGAAATGAATGCTTATTAAACTAAATAAATATGGATTTGAATTTAACAGCACATATAAATTTATGTTCCTTAAAATAAAAATTAAGCAATCCCACAAAATTGATTTAAATAAGAAAAATGAACAAATTTATATTGAACTTAAGAATGGTATAAATCTCAAGAATAAGTTTTAGAAACAAACTTCAACAATATTATTTTTCTAATTCTTTCTAAAATTAGAGCTTTGTGTCTTCTCTCTTCCAAATAATTCTTGTGTAAAATGTCAAAAACTCCTTTACAATATACAACTTGTCCCTTCAATAACTAACTTTAGGGCTTGAATCACACTTTTGAAATAAAAATACACTTTATCATTTAAATGGTATAGTAATAAGTTTATTCAAAAAGTGACTTATTAGAATAATATTAAAGTACATCTTAAACTTGACCACTTAGTTTTTCCTTTTGCGTGTCTTTTGAGGAAGATGGCTTGTTTTATTGAACATCATCAATTTTAATCAACTTTCCCTAGACCTTTAACCCTTTGATGACACTTCTTCAATTTTGTGTCAAATTCGCTTATAGCTTCTTGATCATTACCCATTTGAATATTTCTAATGAATTGTATAGGCTGTTTGATTATCACTCTCCTTAAAGTTGTATTGCAATCTTTGGTGGGTTATTTCTAAAAAAATAATAATTTTTTTTTTAATTTGATAAATTCAGGAATTAAAGATACATCTAACTCTAATGTCTTGGATGATTCTCTTTTGATAAGCCTTTTTTACTATTTTAAATTTTCAGTTGAATTGATTGTGCTTTAGTCACCATAGTAGTCACAAGGAATTTTCCCAATGAATTCTTGGATGTTCAAAATTATATCTAGTTTCAATTATTAGGATTTATAGAATTTATCCTTTGTCTTCATTGAGTATTTTCATTCTCCATTTAGCAACTTCATGCCTCTCAACTTGTGTATCCAATTCACTCTTACTAAAAATTCCTTGTACAACTAGTATTAAGAAATTAGTCCTAGTTGTGAAATCAAAATGTGGCATGTTTCACTCGAGGGATGTTATTTATTCATTGAATTTGATTCCAATTAACTAGAAAAGTCAAGCTTTGCTTGGATATTATTATACAAATAGATTGCCTCATTAATTAAATTTGATCCCATGCTAGCAAATTTTTTTGTATGCCTTGGTGGACTTTACATTACTTCTATTTTTTGCAATTGGAAATGAGTCTTTATCTACAATTATGATCAAAGGAGGAATTGAAATTGAAAATGACTGAACTATTCTAATCAAATATTGCACATATGTTGACAACTTATCAATCTTTTCCTTTAGTTATACTTTAGATTCCTTGTCTTTATCCATAGCATTGAAGATAGAAGTCATCATTATCTTCATGCCCCCTTTATCTTCTCTCATTGATTTTTTTAGATCCACTCTATACATTTGGTAATTTGAAATCTCTGTCTTTCTTATCTTTATCACCTATCAGGATACTTTTTTTGTATACCTCATTCCTTGAGAATCTATAGAAATGGACAATATCTCTTTTGCTTTGTTGGGTTGTGCTTGAGAAATGAGTGATGTTATGGATTGAATGTTAGCTATGCTTGGGATTGTCATGTATTTCCTCAAGAGGGTAATCTAGATATAGATGAATCATCTTGTGAAATAGCTCCAATTTTTATTTGCATTGGTGGAGAGGAGGAAGACTAAGGCATTGTTAAGAAGGATCTAAAAAGGTGGTGGATAATGAAATATGTGAAGGTAGATCCCTAGGAGTTGGAATGAATTCTAGAGGAGATAAGATTGTAGGAAATAGAGGATGTGTGGGAGATGGAAGAGAAGAAGGACAAGGAACCACAATTTGGGAAGTAGGAGTTGAGCTATCTTCACTCTCCTTCGATTTATGAATTTTATAGATTTGTATTTGCCTCTAGAAGTTCCAAAAAAGTGAACACTACTAATGTAATCAAGATTGGGGGCTCTTATCAAACTACCCGACTCACAACCTAACCACAAGTATAGCACAACAAATTGACAATATGCTTTATTCTCTTCATAAAATCATTACAATTGGATGAAATTATTATCAACATGCTACAATAGGGGTTTTATAGAGCTTACAACACAAATATCACTCTCTTTATGCAATACCAATTTGGCCTCTCCTTATGGCCTTCTTCTAGAGATTCAACATGGATTTGAGCCTACATGATCAAAGAAATTCTTCTTCTTATTTGTTATAATTCTTTCTTCCCCAAAAGCTTCCCCTAAAATATCTTCTCCTTCCCAAAAATCTCCCACAATGTGTGTATCAATCTCCTTTTATTCCTCAAGTAATTTGGAAGTTGAATCAATTCAAAATTTGGCAGTTACAATATCTAAAATGTTATAGAAATGAAAAGTGTAGTAACAAGTTGAAGTTCCACAAACGAAGTAGAAAGTAAAAGTTTCATAAATGTCCAGTTCAATACGTAAATTTTACATGTTTAGTTAGCCAACAAAAGTCCTCAATCCATTCTAGTCCAGTTCACGAGAGAATTCCTACAATCCATACATGGTAATGCCATCATTACATCATGCTTACATCATCCTTTGGAAAGTGAACCTCATCCCTACTAATGTCATGCTTATCTCATGTTGACGTCATCACCTTGTAAGCTCCAATAACACTTAAGATATTTGCAAAGTCTGATGAGAAAGAAGTTCCTACAAGCTACTTTGACATGAATTTCTCAAAAAATCAAATGGGAAAGGAATCCTTGCAAAGATAGTTGATCACTAGATTCTCACAAATGTGGAAAATTGATTTGATGTCAATGTATACAAATATTTTGGCACCCAAGGGCTTTCTAACACTTCTAGGGTTTTTCACCTAAAAGGAGAAAGATGGGCCAAAATGCAATGTAAACACTCAAAATCAATGCAAGGATGGATGAAGTACACCTAAATGTAATGTCTAAATGAAACAAACTGATAAAATATATGACTTATTAATGCAAAACCTAAGAAATGCAACTTGTTTGAAAACACATTGTGATATGCAGAAAGATAGAAAATGCAATAAAGAACAAGATAAAGATGCTAAACTGAAATTATGCACTTGGAAACTGATGAAGGCTGGAATGAAGACTATGAATGCTTCTGAAATTCTGGAAAATCTTATTTTAAAGCCAACTGGGACACTTACGCCAAGCTGGGCGACTTAGTCCCAGATCAGGGAAATTGCCCAGAAATCTGTTTCTGCCAAATGGGTATATGAAACTATTAAATTTTTTGAAAAACCAGTGTAGTGGGACTAAGTCACCACTATTGGCGACTTAGTCCACTTTGGATTTTCTACAAATCTGAAAGTGGAAACGGAAGCCCACAGTCTACACTCTATTTTGTGATGAGAACCTGGATCTGAATCTACAAAAATACCTGCAAAACAGAGTATAAATTGATTTCTAATGGGGGGTTTTCCTTGGTCAAACCCCTAGTTGGTATTTAAACCTTGAAAGAGATAAAATTTGCATAAAACCCTAGCCCTAAATGTGTCTAAGACTAGGAAGTATGAAAATAAGATGTAACCCTATTCTAATGTGCAAGAATAAGATGCATAAATAGATTTAGAACAATGCAAGACTCATCCTAAGAGATACTAAATCACATTAGAAATGAATCTTAATGACATGCAAACCTTCCTTAGGCTGAAGATAGAGAGAAAATGGAAGATGGAATCACTTTGAAAACAAGTTCTTAGGCTTGATTTGATGGCTAGTTGCATCTCCTCAACTTAGATTTCTCCATGTTTCTCCATAGGCATCCATGATCAACCCTTTGCAATGTGAGATCTTGGACAAAAAGTGAGCTTGAAGACCTATAAAAACCCTAGCTTGCTGCCCTAAAGCTTCAACTTTGTTGTAGAAAGACTAATGAGTCTTCTTATGAAAGATATTTGACTCTTGACTCTTGATTTTGCTTGATGAAAATGACTTAATGTTGTAAAAATGACCTAAAAACATGTACTTATAGGCATTAATATTGATTTATTCATTATTTTAACTTCACAGGCCAACATCCATCAAGAATTTGAATTAAGTCAGTGATTTTCCCACTCAAAAGTGAAAAATACCTCAAAAGGGACTAAGTCACCACCCTGGGCGACTTAGTCCCACCAAGGATTTTTGAGGTGTGTTTCATGAAATTTGAGTGGCTTGAATGTTGTTTATCAGGATTTGTATGATTTGTGAGTGGAATAGACCTTAAAGTCCAAAATAATGAGCATTAGAGGCCTATAAATGCAGTTTCTAAGGGGTGATTGTTGTAAGGGTGTCTAAAATAGGACTAAATTAGACCACAAATTCTACTATCTGCAAAGGAGTACAATTTTCATGTCCATAGTTATCCCCCACTTTAGCACCCATATGACTTTTTGTTCATATGTAAGCTAAAGGACTCTAAACAATGTACTATACTATAAAAGGATATTCATTTAAAAAATGAGAGAATGAAGCCCCCGGTGTAGTTATCTGCAAAACCACAACATTAGGAACCGCATCTTGCAACACAAATTTGTTAGTTTTCCAAAAATCCTTTTATCTAAGTTCTAAAAATCAAATTTGAGGGTAGATATATGCCCACCTTGATTCTACTTGCTTTACGGAGGTGGAATCAAGGTACCAAACTAGCCACATCGAATAAGGAACATCATATCATAGGACATTTCCAAGTACCATGCCACATAATGATAGAAAAGTGATGATGTTGGGTGCGGAATCACGACTCCAACGCATCAAACGATGTCGAAAATGGAGTTCCCTAGTACCTATTATGGTGTTTTGAATAGAAAGTTCTTTATTAACTCTTAAGATAGGAAAACCCTAATTTTATGAATAACAGTAAAAAGAATGAAAAGAGTTAAAAGAGGTGAAAGTGAAGTATTTTGTCACTTACTATTTCATTTTACCTTCTTGTAGCGTGAGAGTGATGAGTGAGACAGAAATATGCCGAGCAGACGAGACTACAAGCCTACATGATTGGACGTTCTATGGGACCAGGTGGCACACGACAAGCGTCATCAGGAGGTGAGTCGATCCTGCTACCTGTGTTATCTATTTATGTTATTATTTAATGATTTTTTATGCATATATAGGTCAATTTAGGATCATGGCAAAAAATTTCACAAAGTGTCCCCCTTTTTCACAAAGTGTCACATTTTTTTGCAAAGTGTCCCTTTTGTTCGCAAAGTGTCCTATTTCCTCGCAAAGTGTCCCAAAAGGGTTCTAAAGTGTCTAGGGCCTTTAGGAAAGCACATTAGATGAAATTTAGAACACTTGCATGATGATTAGAGTAAAAATTAAAGATATTAGATGATTTTTAGAGCATATTTGTGTGATTTTGATAGGTACCCACCTGATTGCGCCAGTAGCTAGGGGGTAGACAGTTGAGCTTCTTGAGAGATTTATCCCCATCACTTTCAACAAGGGAGACATCTATTGGGCGTACCTCATGCCTCCCATGAGGTACCACGATGCTATGTTGATGGCTCTTTGCGAGCGTTGAGACGTGGATACATGCACATTCCACCTGTCGAAAGGAGAGATGATGATCACCCTAGAGGACATACACCAAATTCTTCATGTTTCGATTCAAGGAGAGCGGGTATGTTTTGAGAGAGACCGCACCTTCTATGAGTTGAAGGCGGATATGCAATATTGTCTGGGTGGTCCAGTACATGATTATCGTGTGAGAGGGCGGATAGACCTGGCGATGTTACTATATTCACGAGCATAAGTGGTTAGATGGATTATGATGCATACTGTAGTACTAGTTCTCATAGTGTACGCCTGGGGTCGATGTATCCTAGCACATTTGTGTCATGATCTTAGTCGATTTGTATTCTGAGAGGTAGACAACATGGTACACTACACGCTTCTACAGGTGTGGTGCCTAGAGCATATTACGTGTACCAGACCAGTCGGCTTCCCATGTGCTACAACAGTGGGGTATCTTTGGGCTTTTGGCTATCCTCTACAACGATTATGGCAGTATGGTGATTTACATTTTTGGAGAGTACGATTTGATTGACTAGAGGGGATGAGATCCAATGGAGACCTTATCAGTTGACGCTATAGTGGCCAAATCATACTAGATAGTTGAGGAGACTTTTGTTATATAGATTTTTGGTTGGCCGACATGACCACATAGTACGTCCTTTTTACTACAATCGAGTCATGCGGCAATTTGGACAGATTCAAATACCACCCTGGGCACGATCCTCTTTCAGGAGGTCAGTGCGGAGTGCCCGAAGACCAGGTGTTACAATGCGGCTCACTCTAGACCATGTGGTCGAGAGTGACTCTAACTTCTCAGATCATGACCAGCCTCCAGTCTCCAATGCAGACGACGTCGATGCCATAGGGGATTATGAGTGGTGGACGATGACACGACCAACTCTGGTATATCCGATGGACGAGCCAGTGGGAGATGCAGGTCCACTACCAGATGAGGGAGATGACAGAGAGGATAGGGTTGAGGAGACACGCTACATGGTTGCAGATATACTCACTGATTTCATTGATGATGCGTACAATGAGGATGCAGATCCAGACTATGATGGTCAGGAGGGAGAGGAGGAGGAGGAGGAGGAGGAGGAGGAGTATGAGGAGGAGGATGAGGAGGAGGAGCCACCCCTGAGTAAGAGTGATGAGGCAGTAGCTAAGGATCGACATGAGTGGGTAGATCCCTCTCCCATCTGTATGACGAGATCATGAGCAATAGTTGCAACAGGCACCAGTACTCACAGTCGTGGAGAGGCCAACAGATCTTCCATGCCCCCTACACAAGATGATGTTGAGATTGCTTAGCCTACCGAAGATATAGGTGATGATATTTGATTTTATGCATGTACTTTAGTGTTTATGCACCTATATATATATATATATATATCATGATGATGTGTATTGATTCTATACTGTTTATACCTTGCAGGAGTGACGAGAGACTGGCAGGAGCTCTACCATCAGGCGGCTACAAAGATAGTGTCTGCATCCATCGACAAGGAGGAGATGGACTCATATTACGTGCCTCCACCTATCGTGGAGGAGGATCTGGAGTCACTTAGACCATTTGCAAGGTTACATGCAATGTATGAGAGTGTGAGGAGACGACTCTGCCAAGTCAAGACTACAAGACAGTCATCCCAAACTTCAATAGAGGTTGAGAGACTACATGCAGAGGTATCATGACTATAGGCAGAGAGGGAGCAGATAGCAGGGGAGCATCAGGTGGCCCTTGGACGGATACAGGGCCTAGAGTTTCCACTCAGGTTCAGAAAATCATGGTCATGATCACATATGACCATCTCCCAACGTCCTGCTACCGGATCACAAGCAATAGAGCCTGAGGGGTCGAGTTCCCATAGACCTTAGTGATATTGTATATTGTGATGATATGTACATAAAACTTTGGATATGTATATATATGAGCATTTGATGTTTTATGATTTGTTTTAATGTATTTGAATGTTAAATGGAAATGTGATTAATTAAATAACCTTTGTAAGATTACTTAATTAATGTCTTCATGATTTAACAAAGTTTATGTGATCTAATTAAAACTTGTTGCAATTTCTTTTAGATACGACATGATGATTAAGTATATTATGCCAAATTAAATGATGTAGTTTATCCAAACACACAAGATGAATATGAATAGTATGAAACCTAAAGTAATTATAAAAATATATTAAATAATCACTTTAGTGCTCAAGACATACGCATGATTGGTTTGTCAATAACGAAGCAATGTGAAAGCATATAGGTTATGACCCAATAGCTTTAACAACACTGCTTTATCATTCATACTATTCAAAGGGGTTAGACATAATACTGACACAAATGTGTGGCATTGATAGGTTCCTTAAGGGGTGTGCCATCTAGTTCTGTTAGCATGTATGCACCAGACCCAAAAGTTTTGTCAACAATGTATGGTCCTAACCAATTAGAATTGAATTTGTCTCTTTCATTTGGTTTGGCATTGATGTTACACTGATTTGTGGATAGAACTAAGTCACCCTTGTGGAATGATCGAGGGATAACATTAAGATTGTAATGGTGATGTTTCCTTTTGTGATAAGCTTGAAGATGTTCAAGAGTGTTAATGCAATGTTCATCGAGCATCTCCAGTTGGTGTAATCATTGTTTGCGATAGTGTGTATCGTCAACAAGTCCTTGAAGAGAAATTCTTAGTGTAGGAATTTCTAACTCCAAGGGCATTATTGATTCACTACCATAGACCAAATTATAAGGTGTGGTCCCTGTGGAAGATCGAACACTTGTGCGATAAGCACAAAGAACATAATGTAATTGTGTGTGCCAATCCCTATGATTTTTATTAACAAATTTCTTCAAAAAAAATTCAAGGACTTTATTAGTTGATTCAGCTTGACAGTTAGATTGTGAGTAATAAGGTGTCAAAAAAATGATGTTGGATATTAAAGGTCTCCAAAAACTTCTTCACATCATTATTCTTAAATGGTGTACTATTATCAGAGACTAATGCAGAAGGGAGTCCAAAGCAAGCAATAATGTGTTCTAGGATGAAGCGACATATTACCTTAGCTTTTTTAGATCGAAGAGGAAAGGCCTCTACCCATTTTGAGAAATAATCAGTTGCAGTGATGATAAAGGTTTGTCTAGCGGAAGAAGGGGGTGAAATTTTTCCTATAATGTCCAATCCCCAAACCGCAAAGGGCCATATTGGAAGTTGAGTTTGAATTTCACTAGCATGAGCATGATGCAAATTGCTATGTTCTTGACATTTATGATATTTTCGAACATAATCAAAGCAATCACATTCCATGTTGTGCTAGTAATACCCAATATAGATAATTTTTGGAACCAAAGTTTTCCCTCCAAAATTTCCACCACAAGCATCTTCGTGGGCTTGGTGAAGTGCTAGAGGTATCTCAAATTTGTTTAAGCATCTAAGTAAGATACCATTGAATGACCTTCGATACAACACACCAACGAGGATTATATATTTATACGCAAGCTTTCGCAAACGAGCATGGAGGTTTTTGGGTGTTGGCTCGAGAAAGGTACCACTTTTCAAATAGTTGAATATGGTATCACACCATTCACTCAAGTTTTCCTCATTTGTTATTAAAACGTCTTCCATTTTTACATCGATTGAAGGTTTCATGATAAGGTGAATAGTGAATGTGAAATTTTTTGAAGGATCTTGAGGGGATATAAGAGAAGTTGCACTTTCCATTGCATCTGCAAGCCGATTATCTTTTCGTGGGATGTTATCAATGGTAAATGTCTGAAACTTCTCTAACAAGTGCATGATAAGATCTTGTATTTGGATAAATTGTCATGCTTGGCTTGATATGTTCCATTTATTTGTTTAATTACTAATTGCGAGTCACCAAAGATCTTAATATCTCTGGCACCCATGATTAAAGCAACACACAACCCAACAATTAGTGCTTCATACTCAGTTGTGTTATTCGTACATAGGAAATTTAATCGATACGACAAGGGAATAGGCTTTCCTATAGGTGGAATTAAGATAACTCCAACACCAGAGCCTATTCTACATTTGGATCCATCAAAGTATAATTCCCATGTAGGAACGTCTGTTGTTAACACACTATCATCGGGAAAAGAGTCATTGCTAGGTAACGCTAGAGGAGAAGGAGCATCAGCTAAGTGGTCGGTCAAGGCTTGGCCTTTGATTGCTTTTTATGAAACAAACTTAAGGTCAAACTCGATCAACAACATTACCCGTTTAGCTAGACGTCCTGATAAGTTTGTTTTATTAAAAAGATGTTTGAGAGGATCAAATTTTGTCCTGACTTGTATTTCAGCACTTAGTAAATAATGTCGCAACTTACTAGTAGCGAATACAAGAGCCAAACATTGTTTTTTGATTGGTGTGTATTATGTTTCATAATTGATTAAAGTTCAACTAATGTAATAAATAGGATGTTCTTTTCCATTGTCATCTTGTTGAGCCAACAATGAGGCAAGAGCATGGGAAGATGCAGCAATGCAAAGGATGAACGGTTTGTTTGGCATAGCGGGTTGTAAAATGGGCGGAGTTGCAAGGTAGTCCTTCAAACTCTCAAAGGCCTATTTACAATCCTCATTCCAATCAAAGTGCACATCCTTTTTGAGGAGATGTGTGAAAGGTAATGTTTGATCAGCTAAGGAGGCGACAAAATGACGAATGGCTTGAATTCTTCCTTGTAATGTGCGCAATTGAGAAATGTTCCTAGGAGGTGGCATGTTTATTATAGCATCAATTTTCTTTGTGTCCACCTCAATGCCTTTGTGAGATATGATAAACCCTAAAAAAATTCCACTATCTACTCCAAAGACACACTTTTTTGGATTTAGGCACATGTTGTATTTACGCATTCGTTCAAAGATTTGTCGAAGGACATTCACATTGTCTTATCTTGTTAAGGATTTGGAAAGGATGTCATCAACACAATCTTCCAATATTTTATGTATGTAATCATGAAATATCAATGTCATTTCTCTTTGATAAGTTGTGCCTACATTCTTTAATCCAAAAGGCATCATAACCCAACAAAACGTTCCCCAAACAATTGTGAATGTTGTCTTGTATTGATCTTGTGGGTTGATGAAGATTTGATTATAACCAGAAAATCCGTCCATGAATGACAACAAAGCATGTCTCGTAGTTGAATCCACGATCATGTCAATATTAGGAAGGGGAAAATCATCTTTTAAAGAAGCTTTATTCAAGTCACAAAAATCCATACATATCCTAATATGATTAATAGGTTTAGCAAATGCGACAATGTTTGAGATCCAAGGAAAATAATCAATAGGTTGAATGAAACCTGCATCGAGGAGTTTTTCAAGTTCTCCTTTAACATGCAAGGCTATCTTAGGATTCATTTTTCGTATCTTTTGTCGAACAAGCTTAGCATTTTTAGCAAGAACAATGTTATGTGTGACTATCTTCGGGTCTATTCTTGGCATATCGAAATATTTCCAAGCAAAAATTTCAGGAAAAGCATGAAGCAAGGTTGTAGTATCCTCTTGTTCTTCATCATCAAGGCACTTCCCAATCTTAATAACCTTTTCTTTATCATCTATGTCCATTGGTATATCAATTGTATCTCCTAAGGGGGGTGCATTAGACTTAGGAAATTCAAGATCATATGATTCCATGCTTGTGTTTATCTAATTAGTATCAATATCTTTTTGCTTGGTACTTATCACAGCGCAAGTAACTTTTCTCTTGGAAGAAGATGGCTTATCAAAAGCACCTAACGTTTGTTTCAAGGCTTCATCACTATCAACATACTCCCATGACGGTGATGAATCCATATCAAGCAATTTGGGATGCTTTAGTGTAATATTGATTCTTGGTTTACATGTGATGGTGTTGATGTTTAGCGATGGACGTTGAGTTGCTTTTGTTATCCTAGAAAAGGAATATCCCAAACCAGTCTTTGTCTCTTGTGTATTAGGTTCTATAGGGACACGAATGCCTTGTTCATGTTTTCCACATCCTTTACCATTGTATCCCAATTGTTTCATAAGCTTATAACCTCGTCCATAAATTCTTTCCATTTCCTTCGGATTGGGTGGTTGTTGATAATCTATCTCATCAAAATTTGTTGTGTACGTTGTATTCTCATCCAAAGTAGATGAGGTAGATGTTTGGGAAGATTCTTCTGAATTCTGAGTTGTCATAACGTTGGTTGTTCTTGTTTTCATCCTCTTTTCTTGTGATTATGTATTCATCCATAAATGAAGGTGTGAATTCTAATGTACCCCAATCGTCACCTAGTAATTTAGACACTGATTCTTCTTCTTGTTTATTGGTCTCAAGAGGTTCTATGTGAGATGTTGGAATTAAAGTGTTCAGAGGACTTGTTCCTTTTTCAAGGTGTAAGCAACTTTCAAGCTCGGGGTCTATTTCAACTTGATAAAATTTGTTGTTATAGACATATTTCATTATTCAATGAAGAGTTGAAGGCACGTCATGCATCTCATGAATCCATGGCCTTCCCAAAAGAAGATTGTATGCAAGATCATAGGGCATGACATGAATAGGAGTTTGCAAGGTAGCCATTCCGACTGTGATAGGTAAAGTGATTACACCGAGCAGTTGCTTTGTAATATTGTCAAATCCTCTAATAGATAAGGAATCAGGTTTGATTTGTGATTTATCCACACGTAATCGATCTAGGAGCTTTACACTGCACACATTAAGGGTAGAGCCATTGTCAACAAGGGTTCTTTTAATGCCTATTGTATTGTATTGAGAAATTATCATAAAGGCCTCATTTTGCTTCCTTAATTCTAACAGAGGGAGCTCATGTTGATGAAAGGTAATGTCCACATTAACTACATTCATTCCTTGTATAAGAGTTGCCACGTCATTTGCGTTTGTACCAGGAGGAACCACTATTTGTTGCAATGTTATTTGGAGCATAGAATGATAGTTTGGTGAATTCTGAAGAGGGTCCCAAAGGGATATCTTTGAGGGATTTCTCTTAAGTTGCTCAATGAGATCATACTCCCTTAATCGAGGGGCACTAGGCAGTATAGAATTGGGAAAAGGTAAGGAGGTTGGGGTTGGTTGCGATGGCTGTGGGTTATTTCTAGTGTAATGTGTGTGTGTAACAACATCATGCTTAGGTGGGTAAAGGGTAAACTCAAGTGTAGGTGGAGGTGGAGGTTTATGTGAAGGTGGGTAAAGGACAAGTTGAGGTTGAATTAAATTAACAACTTTTGTTTTAGGTTGCTCACAACAAACCCTCATGGATGGCTTTTGTGAGATGAAGTCCTCAAGGGCTTCATCTAACATATCAAATTCATCACTACTAAAAGGTTTGGAAGATAAGCTATCGTTGGTTGGTTTGGGTTTGTCATCACAAGCCTTAGTGGAAGAACTTAGAGAGAGGAAGCTATGTAGAGCTTCATCTAACTTATCCAAGTCATCACTACTAAGGGGTTTGGATGATATAGTTTTTCTAAAGTGAAGCATTGTTTTTATTGGTTCATTTTTGCTAAAAAAAATTGTTTGCATTTTCTGATGAATCTAATCTAAATGAACTAGGAACTAATGTTGAAAATGAAAATTGCAAGAATCTAATGCTACCCATAATTGCCATTAAAGTAAATGATGCTAATGCTAATGATTGGAATGTAACAAAAAATAACTGAACAGAAACAGAAAAGTAACTGAAACAAACAGTAATTGTAGAAACTGGAAACAAAATGTTGAAAACACTAATGCAAAATGTGTACTGGGACTAAGTCGCCCAGGGTGGCGAATTAGTCCTAGTAGGGGAATTTTTGAAGTTTTTTTAAATTTTTTGATGGATATTGATGTGTTATGTACTATACCATGCAAATCTAAAGGTCAAATGCAGAATTTCACTATTTGGCAAGGAAATGAAATGCAATAATGCAAGCTTAAATGAGTTTTTCACTAATGCAATGTTTAAAACCCTAAAATGCAAAACAATGCAAAACCTAATGCAATGTTGATACAAGTTAAACCTAGGATGTAAGGCACTTGAAATCAAAAAGAAAATTTTCAAAATTCAAGTTCACCAAAATGTATACAAAGATTTTGGAACCCAAGGGCTTTTTAACACTTCTAGGGTTTTTCACCTAAAAGGAGAAAGATGAGCCAAAATGCAATGTAAACACTCAAAATCAATGCAAGGATGGATGAAGTATGCCTAAATGTAATGTCTAAATGCAACAAACTGATAAAAGATATGACTTATTAATGCAAAACCTAAGAAATGCAACTTGTTTGAAAACACATTGTGATATGCAAAAAGATAGAATGAATGCAATAAAGAACAAGAAAGATGCTAAACTAAAATTGTGCACCTAGAAATTGATGAAGGTTGGAATCTGTTTCTGCCAAATGTGTATCTGAAACTGTTAAAAATTCTGAAAAAACCAGTGCAGTGGGACTAAGTCACCACTATTGGTGACTTAGTCCACTTTGGATTTTCTGCAAATTTGAAAGTGGAATGGAAGCCCACAATCTGCACTCTATTTTCTGACAGGAACTCAGATCTGAATTTGCAAAAATACCTACAAAACATAGTATAAGTTGATTTCTAATGGGGAGTTTTCCTTGGTCAAACCCCTAGTTGGTATTTAAACCTTGAAAGAGATAAAATTTGCATAAAACCCTAGCCCTAAATGTGTCTAAGACTAGGAAGTCTGAAATTAAGATGCAACGCTATTCTAATGTGCAAGAATAAGATGCATAAATAGATTTAGAACAATGCAAGACTCATCCTAAGAGACACTAAATCACATTAGAAATGAATCTTAATGACATGCAAACCTTCCTTAGGCTGAAAATAGAGAGAAAATGGAAGATGGAATCACTTTGTAAACAAGTTCTTAGGCTTGATTTGATGGCTAGTTGCATCTCCTCAACCTAGATTTCTTTGTGATTCTCCATAGGCGTCCATGATCAACCCTTTGCAATGTGATATATTGGACAAAAAGTGAGCTTGAAGACCTGTAAAAACCCTAGCTTGCTACCCTAAAGCTTCAACTTTGTTCTAGAAAGACTAATGAATCTTCTTATGAAAGATATTTGACTCTTGACTCTTGATTTTGCTTAATGAGAATGACTTAATGTTGTGAAAATTGACCTAAAAACATGTATTTATAGGCATTAACACTTATTTATTCATTATTTTAACTTCACTGGCTGACAGCCATCAAGAATTTGAATTAAGTCGGTGATTTTCCTGCTCAAAAGTGAAAAATACCTCAAAAGGGACTAAGTCGCCACCTTGGGCGACTTAGTCCCACCAAGGATTTTTGAGGTGGGTTTCATGAAATTTGAGTGGTTTGAATGTTGTTTGTCGGGATTTGTATGATTTATGAGTGGAATAGGCCTTAAAGTCCAAAATAATGAGCATTAGGGGCCTATAAATGTAGTTTTAAGGGGTGATTGATGCAAGGGTGTCTAAAATAGGACTAAATTAGACCACACATTGTACTATCTACAAAGGAGTACAATTTCCATGTCCATAGTCAATTATGTTGGGAAAGAAATTGCAACCTACTAAGACTATTTAGATTGGTTGAAAATAGTCTAGTTTAGTTGACTACAATATGTTTGTGAATATGGAAAAACTAGTTGGTACCAGTCATGCAGGAAAATATGTCAAAATTGGTTGTAAACGGGCTGATTCAATAGTAAATCTCTGTAAAATTCTGATAGCAGACCAAATAGCCACATAGGAACAACTTAGTCATTTTTCACCCAATTCTTACCAAATTTGATCTGCAAATACCCATTAGGCTTCTCTACAAGGTGATACCCTTAATTTGACCCAATCTGGAAATTCCTTGAAGCCATGTAACCAAAATTTAGTTGAAACAACAAATTAAACAAAAACTAAAAGAACTTGAAATAGTTTTGGCTAATGTTGGATCATTTATGAACTTGGATGCTCCTACACCAAACACATCAAGTAAGAAGTTTGTGAGCATAGCTCACAAAATGGAGTTGAGTATTAGAACTAACCTTTCAAGTTGTGAACAACCTACAACATACTCCAATGTTGTGATGGGTAGCTTTTCTTTTTCTTTTTCTTTTTCTTCCTTTTCCAACATTTAGCATGAACAAATCCTCTCTTCCTCTGCCAATTTTTTTCTCCTCTCTTTTCTTCATTTTTGGATCTTTTTCCATCATATCCCAACTCCCTCCTCCAATATATTTTCCACCTTCTCATTTCTCTTGTGGGTTTTAACCCACCACAAACCGTCCACCTCCACCTAATGCTTCTTTCCTCCTCTTTTCTTGTGGGATTTCTCCCACCGTATTTGGACCACCTCAACCAAGTTCCTCTCTCATATTCCTCTCTCATGGGAATTAACCCACCATAATCTATCCTCACCTAAGAATCTTCTTCTCAAATTTCTCTCATCACTTCCACTTCATACCAACTAGCAAATAGGTCACACACTTTAGAAAAGTTTCTCACCTTCCTTATACTCTCTTCACTACACTTGCATACATATTAGCATTAAAAAAATCATGGTAACCAAGAATTTCCACCCTCTTCTCCTTACATACTTCTTCCTCTTCATACTTTTCTTTTTTCATGTTCACATGTTCATCAATGCTCTTCTACACCATAAATTCCAACTTCATGTTGTTCTCTACTACACTTCTCCATTTCTCATCCACCATCATTTCCTTCTCTTCTTCATTCTCATCTTCACTTTCTTCTTTCTCATCATCTCCTATATCTTATTATCTTGTACTTTTTTGCATTACATTCATTATTTCCTTCAAAGGACTAAAATTTGTTGCAAATTCACTATTATTTTCCTTAGCAATATTACCTTCTTCACCCTCTTTATTACCCATAGATTCTTTCTTCTCTTCTGAATGTAAACAATAATATCATCTTTCTAAAATTTAGAAATACAACATGTTACCTCTGTGATTTATGCTACTGCAATTCCATCCTTCACCTTTATGCCTTCAAAAAAGATATATTTTAGCTTCACTCTCATTATTTTATTCTTCATCCTCTAGTATGAGGATCTTCCCTTCTTCACTACCATATATATGACACTTTGTCGCCTCTTCCCTTATATTTGCATTCAAAAAATAGCATAACCATGGGATTTATTTTCTCCTATTTGCATCTTCTCCATCACCTTATCATGTATATTTAACATTTATCTTTCAAATAAACTATCTTTTCCATCTCCTCTCCTAACAAGGAGTCTTCATCTTCACCAATTTCTTCATCAAATAAAGGGCCCTCAAATATCACCATTTTTGTGTCTTCATCCGCTTCATTTTCTCCACTTCCATGTTGCTCCTTGTCCACTCTATTCTCTTTTTCATTATCCTCCTTCAAGAGTATTTCCTCTTTCCTCACTTGCACACAATCTTTCTTCATTTCTCTCCTTTTCCTTATCCCCTTGTATGAAGATTTATTTTTCTCATACTCTCCCTTTCTTTGCATTTACTGCAACCAAATCAATATTAGATAAAATATGGGTTTCGATATGACCATTTCTTTTTCTCTTCATTTCATCATATCTTCTCTACTTCTCCATTCATTATCCTCTTCCAAGAGGATTTCCTTCTTACTAGGCTCCTCTATTTCATCATACTTTCTCTATTCATATCCTTCTTTAGGATAAAAACTACTATTTCTTCATGTCATTCAACATCCATTCCTTTATTTTTTTCCCATGTCTCCTTTACATAACCTTCCCACACATATTTATCAATTTCAACTTCTTTTAACCTTCCCACACATAGATTAATAGTTTGAAAATGTGTCTTTCCCCAACGAATGTTGCACAAACAAGTTAGATGAAAAAGCATACAAACAACAAACAAAAAAGGTTAGGGTTAGGGTTAGATCAAAATCCAAAATCAAAAAGTCACTGAAAGAAAACAAAAGCTAAAGATAATAGTCAAATGTGGCCATATTTACCTCAGAAGCGGCTTTGTTTTTTCTAGCAGACACAACGAAATATGTGTTTGAGGCTCTATGTTACTGGCAAATGTGACAGAATTTGCAAAAGTGGCAGAATCTGTAGAAGCGGCTTTGATTCTCTATTAATCGCAGCAAAACGTGCACAGGCAGCAAAAATTGTCAGAAACCCTACCCAAACAGCAAGCAGACATGGCAATATTGTCAGAGGCAATAGTTCGCGAACGTCGAAGGCAGCTCTATAAAACATGATTGCTCTAGAAGCTTGATAATCATCAAAACTCAACAAAATTTCGTCAAATCAAGGATGTGCGTCCCATCAGATGTGCCAAAACTGTGAAGTGGGGTTAGTGGGAAATGGAAATGAAACATGAATTATCAAATAAGGGTTAGAATTCACAATACCCAAATCAAGAAATGATCAAATCCCACTTACAAATGAGATAAAATGCCACAAGTTAGAAATCAGCATACACATAATGAAATTGAAATCAAACAAGGCAAACCTAGCATCCCATTTTGAAATTTGTTTTGATGGTATGTGGGATTGCTCAAATCATAGCTCCCATAGTTGTGAAAGCATGAATGATAACCTAGATGATGATAAAATTGCTCAAATGCTCAATGATATGAATGTGCTCAAGAATTCAAAGTTTCTAGGTGGTGATAATAAAGGAATGAAGGATGTTTTATAGATTTTCAAAATTATGATCAATGGTTGATATTGGATCTTAAGATGAAGGAATTAGAGTACATCAAGGAGGATGAAGGATCAAGATTATTTTGAACTCAAAATATCTCCACAATTTAAGGAAATTGGTTTAAGATATTTTGAAATGAAGGCTGAAGATTAGATCAAGAAATGAAGGGTTGAATGAATGAGAAGATTTAGATATTTTAGGATATTTTGAAAAACAATATTCCATAGGAATATGCATTTGAGAGGGAAATTAGAACAATTAAATAATTCAAGTTTATTTAATTATGGAGGATTAAGATATTCTTTTTAATAAAGGAATACTCCTTTCAAGTGATGAAAAATGGGAGGTCAAGGATATGTGATACAAGTTAGGCATTTTTGCATGTCTACACTAAGATCACTGAAATCACTCTCCCAACCTTTCACTTCTCCATCTCACTCAATATCTCATGCCCATGTGTCCTAGACTTAGGGAAGATTAGATAGAGGATGTCCTATGTGATATAAGGATCACTCAAACAATCCTCAATGCAATCGACCAAGAACAAGTTAGATAATAGGGGCACACCTTACAACAAGTCAAAAGAAACAACAAACAGAGAATTCTCATAGAAAGACTATTTGAAGTAGAAAACCAACACCTTGACAACTTTTTGGCTAACACTCATGAAAAGCTCAACACCATCCCAACAAATTTCAGACCAAATCACAATGGGGTCATCGTTACTCCAAAAATACAATGATTCAAAATGATGCACCCCCACATCAACATTATAACACCATACACCAACATTGTCAACCAAAACCAAGTGAACACAATGAACAAACAACAAATGAACATTATTACCACTATAAGGACACTCCCTCATGAAGAGGGTTATCTTACAAATGCTCCCCCACTCCATTAGCTTTTACATGACAAACATGAGTGATTTGCCACCATGTGAAATGCACAATGGCAACACATATGATTTGTCATCTCTAACTCATGCAAAATAGGTGTACTAGATTCAAGGATCACAAGTTCAATTGCCTACAAATTGGAGCTTCCTCCCTTGTACAAGCTCAACCTAGTCTTCCACATTTCTTGTCTAAAGAGAGCTCTTTGCTAACACATTCATGCCCAACCTGCATCATCTCAACCTTTGAGGACAAAGCTTTTTACAAGAGAGGACATGTTGAGAGCCACAATCCTAATTATTTTCCTAAATACCATCAAATGCATATGCTTCGAAAGTCGTCCCTTTTGCTAAGCTAATTTATTCGACATACTTAGGAAGCCATAGTTTGTTGGGTAAATTTTGTATAATGAGGATTTTCATAGTACAATAGGTATCTACAAATTGTATTGTTTTGAACATTGTTCAAAGGAAATTACCCCCTTGAAGAAATACGCAATATTCTTTAATATGATTTTGTTAGATCATACAATATTATTCACTATGTTTTAATCAACCTTTTTCTTGTATTTCATGAATCTAGTTATTTGTCGCAAGTAGCACCATCACAAGATCCCCCATAAATATTTCTCCAAAAAGAGACGCCACATCATATGTCAAGTTGTGCTATGTCATTGCTTCATAGTCTACCAACTAGGTGTCACCACTATTAAAGTACCCTGGTCTGTGAAGGCTTCATTAATATTATTACAATGGAAGTCTTATTGGTACTTAAAAAAATATTTGATAAATCTTAATCTACATTATCAATACCAACACTTAATGAATGCCACGATTACCTTGAATAATATGTTTTTGTTTTGTTGGGAGTTAAGCTTAACATTACGACATTTAGAAACATAAAGAAAGCATCACAAAGGCGGGGGCCTCTATGAACATATCAAGAAAACAGTACAAGGTTGATTTAGTAGACCACGTGAGTGGAAATTTCAATCATTGCAGGAAAATAAAACATTTGAATTCAAGCCGAAGTTTGTTCAGAAAAATAATATTGAAATCTTTATGTCAAGTGCTTTGACAATTTCAAGTCCAATTAACTATACACTAATATCAATCCCAATTTGGAGATTCTTCACTTCTTATATACCAACAAATGAAGCCAACTTTCCATAGCAAAAACAAAGGCAAGAGAAATGGTACAAGCACAAAAAATATCGATTGAATACACTTCAAAACTGTACCTAAATATATAAATATGCTTCTAGAAATAAAGTTAGACAATCAGCAAGCCCATTGTTAATTCTGATCATTCTACATTCTTGAACAATATTACAAATGCATGAATTGCATTGCCTGCTTACATCCAAAGGCTGTAACATTCATCAGCTCAAGGAGACATTCAAATCTTTATGTCAAGTGCTTTGACAATTTCAAGTCCAATTAACTATACACTGAATAATATCAATCCCAATTTGGAGATTCTTCACTTCTTATATACCAACAAATGAAGACAAGTTTCAATAGCCAAAAAAAAGGCAAGCGATAGGGTGCAAGCACAAAAAGATGGATTGACTACACTTCAAAACTATACCTAAATATATAAATATTCTTCTAGAAATAAAGTTAGACAAGCAGCAAGACCGTTGTTAATTCTGATCATTCAACATTCTTGAGCAATATTACAAATGCATGAATTGCATTGCCTGCTTACATCCAAAGGCTGTAACATTCATCAGCTCGAGGAGACATTGAAATCTTTATGTCAAGTGCTTTGACAATTTCAAGTCTAATTAACTATACACTGAATGATATCAATCCCAATTTGGAGATTCTTCACTTCTTATATACCAACAAATGAAGTCAACTTTCAATAGCCAAAAAAAGGCAAGAGAAAGGGTACAAGCACAAAAAACATGGATTGACTACACTTCAAAACTATACCTAAATATATAAATATTCTTCTAGAAATAAAATTAGACAAGCAGCAAGCCCGTTGTTAATTCTGATCATTCAACATTCTTGAACAATATTACAAATGCATGAATTGCATTGCCTGCTTACATCCAAAGGCTGTAACATTCATCAGCTCAAGGAGACAGCATAAAGAGACTATATAGTATGAGCATGCTAGCCATCTGTTCAGTGAACTCATGTGAATAAATATCAATAACAACCTTTTCAAAACCCATTTTTATCTATATTAAAAACAACATTCTTGAGTCATGTTACATAAGGCACGCATTGTATTGCTGGTTACATCCAACAGCTGCAAGTATTCATCAGCTCCATCAATAAGGCACTGCAAATCAACACACTCTATTCAGATCACAGAGAGTATATTAAAGAACACAACATGCTACTAATATTGAGGTGGAATTCATGAAATTTAAAGATAATTAGTGAGAAAATCACCTTATCAGCTTCAGCTAATCTCTGGCTTATTCGGGCCTTTGTCTCATCTGAAATATCATTAGCTTGAACTACCATGTCATATAACTACAAGAGAAAAAAAAGAAAGAAAGAATGTTAGTATCTGGTTTAAATACATTTTTAAAATGCCTTTACTTGCTCCAAAATGTTGAACAGAACTTACAAGACATTCTACAGAAACAATTAAAAGTGAAAACATAACTATATAGTTTAAAAAATTAATTCGGAACAAACAAACAAAAACTGGGAATTGTTATATGACTTCAAGAGGTCGGTCAATGACTAATGAACTCGGTCTTCGGTTTGAAATTTGGAATTTGAAACCAAAATTATCTAAAAGTCTCGACAAATGAAAGCAATAATACCCCATATCAAGCTTTTGCAATGATTAAAATCATACAATGTTAATCAAAAGATTTATTACTAGATCCATAAGCCAGATTTTTAGATTACACAAAATGTGTAAATTCCATTGGCATTAAAGGTCCAGTTCTTAAATTAACAAAGTATGAAAACTAAGAAATCTGTAAATAAAGCAGTAAAAAATGGCAAACCAAAAAATAAAGGCTTTTTCAAAAATTGGGATATAATTGGGAAAAATCCAGATTTTCCAAAAACACAGAAAAATGCAAAAAAAAAAAGGATAAAAAAACATGCTGCATTTTAAATTTAAAGGCATTTTAATAGGATAAAGACAGAGAGCAAATAAAAATGATAGTCTGCCTCCTTGCAATTTTATATCCTAAAATATATGGAACCATGCAATATAACCATCCAATACTACATGGAACAGAAGCAACAGATAACGGCGGTATTTTACTATTTTATCAGCAACAATTAAACAAGCAGAATCATTTAAAGCTTGTTTGTAAGTTGTTCTCATGAAAAAATATTTAAAATGTCAACAAGTATTTTCCAGGGAAGCACAAAACTGTGCCTAGGCCTCAGAGGCCATTCCAAATCCACCCCCTTAGTCTTGGACTAAACTATAGAGATGTCCAACCAACCCCACAACAGATAGTCTAAGTCTAAGATACCCTCAAGATGTCCTGAGCCTAGGGACCTATTCTTTGGCTCTTAATGTTTTGTGAATCTTTTGGACTCGACAACATAGAAAGTTCAGCTAGTTATCTTCCCTCACAGATAGAAATATCACCATACTCATAACCAGAACTTTTAGAAATATTGAAGAGTAAAACTGAGAAATACCTGGTTGCTAGTTCAAGTTTTCTAAACATAAACTGTCGTCCACTCTTCAAAACACTTATCTCTAGTCTCTTTTCTAGAATATCATCCTTCAAAAGCATTATGAAGCAAGTTATGACGCAGATGTGATCCTCACAGATTTATTAAATGAATTCCTTAATACAAAGCTGGAAAGTGATAATCAAACCATGCTTGAAAATGCCAATAGCAATCATGCAAACAAACATTGCTCATACTTCCAAAAAAAGCATAGATTGCCGATTCTGGAACAGACACGGGTTCGGGTACACCAGTATGGCAATTGTTTTCCTGGTACAGGTACAACTATATATATATGCTTTACAAAACTGAAAATATAAATACTGCAATAGCTTAACCACTTGCAAATATAAATGGCATTCCTCTCAGTCCCCATGCAAGTTTTAAAATGAAAAAATAAAAATCATTTTGTGTCAAGCCAGCTGTAAAAGTAACATTTTTTATTTTTTGGCGTTTTCCCATTTAAATTCCAAGTAATTGAATTATATTTATACTTTTGGTTTCCCGAGTAAAACCCTATCCTAAGTAATGCTCCTATGGCTCTAGGAGCTGTTGCAGACTTGTCTGAGATACAAAGACAACTCTACATAGAACTAGTGATGTTGGATCAAGTTATACGAGCTCCTCTCTACCATAGTCATGATTTTGTGTGATTTTTATATTTGATGCCATAAATATCATAATCCATGAGTTTGGTAAACCTAAAACCCTTACGAATATTTATATTTCAAATTGTTGTTTCCTTCAACTCAAATATACTATTGTACTCATTAGATTGATGGATGCATGTGTGTCATTAAATTAGCTTTTAATTGTTAAATTAACTGTCTTTAAATTTGATTTATTGAAGGGTGCATAGTAAAAGCTTTAAATCCTTAAAGGATCTCTATATTTCAAGTATTTTCAATTTGCCAAGTTTAAGTTTTGTAACTACGGTATATACAAATTATAAATTTTATTTATATGAAAACAGTATATAAATACAAATATACAAATGCTTAATATATTGTATATTTTGCAACTATAAAATATAGGAAGGCTATACACACACACACACACTTACACTTTAAAAAACTGAAAACACAAATAATAAAATAGCTTAACCAGTTGCAAATATAAATAGTGTTCCCATGTTTTATAATTGAAAAATATACAATATATAAACATTTGTATATTTGTATTTATATACTGTTTTTAGACCATGCAGACCTTCGTGGTGCATGCCATTTTTCATAATTTTATCACTTTTGACCAAGCTCCAAAAATTAACTGTCTTTAAATTTGATTTATTGAAGGGTGCATAGTAAAAGCTTTAAATCCTTAAAGGATCTCTATATTTCAAGTATTTTCAATTTGCCAAGTTTAAGTTTTGTAACTATGGTATATACAAATAACTATAAATTTTATTTAAATGAAAACAGTATATGAATACAAATATACAAATGCTTAATATATTGTATATTTTGCAACTATAAAATATAGGAAGGCTATATATATATATATATCACACACACTTTAAAATAGCTTAACCAGTTGCAAATATAAATAGTGTTCCCATGTTTTATAATTGCAAAATATACAATATATTAAACATTTGTATATTTGTATTTATATACTGTTTTTAGACCACGCAGACCTTCGTGGTGCATGCCATATTTCATAATTTTATTGCTTTTGACCAAGCTCCAATAGTCCTCCAAACCCTTTTGTTTTTAGCATATCATTGTTAAACCTCGAACATTTACTATGAAATTATGAATACAAAAGTTGCTACAAGCACAAGTACATGCACTGTCACAAAATGACGGAGACGTTTATATCAAAATGATGGAATATTTTAGGTTTTCAATCATATTTTAGGGTTGAGAATGTTTTTTATTCTTCAAAAAATGCAGATTTGACATTTATTAACATTGTTTAATTTAAAAATAATATAGTTTTTTGGCTATGGGTTCTCCCTGAGCACAACCCAAGTTTGGCCAAGGCACACCCTTGCCACCCCAGGTACCCTACAGGTATGTCCCAAATGTACCCATATGGTATCCAGGTCAGCAGGGATTTGCCTTGGTCGTCCTATACACTTCCGCTCTCATTTGATCAAGAAATGGGTGCAATTCAGGACAAATCCATTAAAAAGAAAAAATACCCATGAAAAACGTTTTTATGCTAGAAAACTAGCTTGAAAAAACAAAAAATTCAGAAACCCATTAAAAAATCATTGAATCCTGCAATTAGTTGTGATTTCGCTGATTAAATTGTACTTATTCAGAAAAAAACCATTCCAGACAATTGAATGATAAAACCACAATTTTATTGAGGGTAAAAATCACCAAAACAAACAGTTTGTGATAGTTCGTGATTACTCAAAAGTTTTTCACGATTTCTGTTTCTATATTATAAATCAACAGCCCATAGGTAACTAAAATTAGTAATTACAAACAGGAAGAATTCAATACAAATTGAAACAACAAATAAAGATAGAAATAATTTTGTTATCAGGTTCACCAAGAACACTGAATGAAACAGGACCAATCTGGACTAGGTTTTGTTCAGGGTCCAGGATCATCCCTGGCCTATCCATTTATCCAAGGCATGTATGAGACATACAAGGGCCACGCCTTGGGCAAACCCAGATAAAACTCAATGTTCCAAAATAAATTGCAATAAGAAAAGAATTTAAAAGAAAAATTAACCCTAAAGTACTTTTTTTGAAGGATTGAAGTTTGCTTAAATGTAATAAAAATAAAAAATATTAAAAATGACATGCACCATGAAGGTCCACGTGGCCTTAAAGGCTTTAATTTGAATTTTCGTGTTGAGGTCCTTTCTCCTCAAGCCCTTCCTGAATCATGTGCTGCCCCAAACCCCTGCCCTAATTTTTAAAAGAAAAAAAGGAAAATTATTTTGGGATGTGCCAGATGGAAAAACAGCATCTTTTAACCATATAATTGAATTTCAATTATGCGTTTGGTTTCCCAAGACAAACTCATTTCCAGTAATGCTCCTATGTACCATTTTGATCATAGTTGCCAAGAGACCGGTACTGGTACTAGTATGGGAGACTAGTACCGGTACCGGTACTTCTCTTTTTGAAAACTAGGAGACGGAGGTACTTGGAGACACCATTTTTTTTAATATAATTTATAAATTTATAAATTTGCTACATTAAAACTGAAAATATCATGGCATTGAACTTTCAAAACAAGAAAACTGGTAAAGTTTAATATTAAATTTAAAGTTAAAATACACAACTGTCAAAGAGTTCATACTACATATTTGATATTACATATTGAAATTCATAAATGTCAATTTATTATTTTTCTTTTCATATGGAAACTTGTTGAAACGTAGGGTTTTTTTTGTTTATTTAAATGAAAAATTAAGGAAATATTGGTGAGTTGTCTCCTGGAAGTAGGGATGTCTCCGACAAGATTCCGGTACGGGGAAACGGGTACTGGTACTTGAGACATGTCCTAGGGGTCGGAGACGCGTCTCCATGCAACTATGATTTTGATTTATTGTAAAATTTATGATTTGACAATTGACATTGAATTATTAATTATCACTTGTGTTTTTTATTTTGTATTTAATTTTGTACAAAATTTGTTTTTATATGCATAAATATTGAAATAATTAAAAAATTATTTTATTTATTTATTTTATTGACAAACTTGGGTATATACTCACAAAGTGAAGATTTGAACCCTAATGACCACCATAACAATGTCACAACTTAACCAACACACCATACAGTTAAACGGCAGGGAACAATTAAAGATTATTGAAATACATTATAAATATAATCTATGTTACTGGGTCCTTAAAAAATCAGGTCTATCACCATAGCACAAAATGGGTTTGAGAGAGGAGCAGGAGTGGGAGCAGCTTTGGGAGTCTGGGACAACTAGGGCAAAGCCCTACTGACCTGAGTACACTGTGGGTATGTCCCAAATCCACTCAGCAGTTCTAAAAAAGGCCAGATTTCTGAAACAGATGATAAAATAAAATAATTCAAACTATTCCAAAATTTCTAAAACAGTTGATAAGTCAATCTTGTAGGCTTCCATTGTCACATTGCATTGAAGAACCAGAATACCTCAAAGAACATAGTGACAGGTTGTGTTCATAAAGGCTTTCTGAAGTTTGAGGGCACCATGATCTCAACGAAACTTGTTTCCTGTAAACAAATTCTTTCCCAAACACAGATGAACAGCAAGACACTAGTATAGAGGTAGAGGCACTCCACAAAAGAATATATTTATTTTATATTTAGTATTAATTAATCTATTATTTATAAAAGTATAAATTATTTATTTATTTTTAATATATTTATAAAATTATATTAATTTTTACTATATTTATATAGTTAGTATGAATATGTTTCTATATTTTAATTATATATATTGTGGTTGTATCCAGCCATACCAAACCTGGAGGAAAAAATTGTCATTTCAGCATACCAAAACCCAAACTGGCAACTTGGATTATAATTTTACTGTGTTCTACAAGGACATGCCCCTTGCCCTCAAACTGAGGTGCCTGTCCCCACTGGCATTTTGGGCACAGCAGTACAGCAAGGGACATCCCTTGGCTGTCCCCAAATCTTCAAATCTTTGCAACATTTCTTAAACATGTTGCAGTAATAGTAAATGCAGCAGGGACATTGGTCATCCCCAAGATGGCTGGGGACATCTGAGATGTCCCTCAACTGTCCTGAGGATGGCCAGACATCCCCAACAGCAATGCAAGTTTTTATAATATTAGTGAAAAAAAATAGCATTTATGACATTAAAAAAAAACAGTTAAATATATCATGACAGCATTATAACAACAGTATAACATGACAACATTATAACAGCAGCAATATATATACCATGACAGCAGTATAACAGCAACAAAATTAATCATGACAGCAGTGACAGCAGCAACAGTAGTATAGCATCGATAAATATATCATGATTCAGATTCACACCTAATGATTGAAGTTATATAACAGTTAACATTAACAGCTATAATTTGAATTTCTGATTTCATTGTTCAAACTTTATCACAATGTCTCAAGCTTCAGAATTTTCGAGATGGTATTAGAGTCAGTTATTATCTATGTTCCATGGAGTTTCTTGACGTGGAGACGGGTTTTGGAGGCGGGGGGGATGGGGGGCCTAAGTTTGGGGGAGGGGGGGTGGAGTCGTTGGGGCGGTGGAGGAGCAGTGCTGAAATATATATAGTGCTTGAAAAATTAGTTATAAAAAGATGTATAATTGTAGAAGACTAAGGAATAATTAAAGTTTAAACATATTGCAATGATAGCATTGAACTAGTAACAATTTTTAAATTTTAATAGTGAACATTGAAAATCAAAATATAGACATTGGAACGAGAACTAGAAGTTTCAAAATTTCATAATCAGGATTCAAAATTACAATCAACAATGTTCAAACTTCAAACTTCAAAAACAAAATAGTAATAATGAGTCAATGGCTAATGGCCTGATGCCTCTAATCATCCCCAAGCTCCATGTCAATCTCCTCATCACTGGAACTGCTGGACCCCACATGCTCAAGCTCATCTAAACCAATACCAACCAGCCTTGTCTGTGTAGCATCATCATCAAAAACTTTCACTTAACTCTTCCTCTTCAAGTTCAAACTGTAGCAATGAATTTGTGAATAAGAATGAGACAATATGTCTCTCTCACAACTTTTTTGAGAGGCCTTGGGGGTTGGGGTCGACTTAGGGTTAGGGTTAACCCTTTGAAGTGACCTTTTTCATTTTGCTTTTAAAAAAAACCATCAAAATAAACGTTGGGCCACAGAAAACTTCTGCGAGTTTCCAAAGGTGTTGAGGGATGACTGGGAGTCTCGAGGACTTCCCAAAATCCCCTTTTGGCATTTCCCAAGAAGAAACAGCCAAAAGATGTCTCCCTTTTAAGGAAATGTTTGAAAAACGACAAAGGAAACTTGGAGGCGGCGAAGGGATGGCGAGGGGGTGTTCCCCAGGTGTCCCTGCATCTCAAAAACGCCTAGTATTTCAAGGGGAGCACATCCCTATGGAACACTGGTTATTATTGTCAGTGTACTAAAGGTGCATTGGTCATGGTCTAGTACAATGTAGTATTGTTTGAAAAGTGCAAGCTTTTAAAAAAAAAATTGGAATGTGGTTGATATGCAAGCTTCTACAGATATCATCAAACATCGTTTTAACATGTTTGTTATCTCTCTCTCTCTCTCTCTCTCTCTCTCTCTCTCTCTCTCTCTCTCTCCCCAAAAACTACCCTAACACTAACATCCCCAAAATATGTTTCCTACAATCTCGCCATCCCAAAAACATGTCCCCATCCCACCATCTGCATCCCCAAAATGTTGTGGAACATTGCAATTTTAGAACGTTAAAACACATGTTTTATATATATTATAGCTCGTAGAATTTTATAGCATAGTAGTGCACCATAGATGGCATACTCGTAGAAAACTCGCTAAGTCAAACAAATGGCAAGTTTTAGCGCCATTTACTTGCCAAAGAAACTCACCGAGTTTTATTCGCTGATTTTTTGGCGAGTACTTGCCAAAAACTCAATGAGTTTGACAAAAAAACTCGCTAGATACATTAAAAATGTGAAACATGAATAAAAAAAGAAGAAACCAAAAAAAAAAGAATACGTCAAAAAAATCACGATTTTTCCCTATAAATGCATGAACACCCCTCACACTTCATCACATAGCACTTGGAGAGCAAATATTCTTCATAAAAATGTGCCAAATACATAATTTCTCGCTTAAATGATAAAATTGTAAAATGGTGTGCAACAAGAAGTTTTAAGTAGTTGCCCCCAAACCCCCACAGGGGGCACCGCCCCTCAACCCCATTGAGATCTCCACTCCTAGACCCCCACTAGTTATTGGGATCTCTTCTCATATAAGAAATTTGATTACAATGAGGGGATTTGGGAGTGGAGATTGGAATTGACAACTTAGACAATTATCTTTATCACTATCATAATATCATTGATTAGAACTTCTCCTTGAGTTTTCACTAGACTACAACAGTGTGCAAATATTAGAACCTCCCCAAGTTTTCACTAGACTAGGAAAGAGGAAGATGTCATGCCCCCAAAGTTGTAACACTAAGATATAAAACATTGAAATGCAAATAAATAAATAAAATACATATTAAAAATATAAAAAGAAATATTAGTAATTTAATATTATTATAATTATAATTATCATAAGATAATATTATAATTATATAACAATATAAATGTTAACAATACAAAATAAAACAATTTGATATTATTATAATTATAATTTATAATATAATAATAAAAATATGCATATGAAACTAATATAAAATTAATATGTTAAAATAACATATAATAGGCAGCAGACTAAATGAAATCATATGAGCCATAACTAAGAGTATCGATGGAAATCAAGTCAGCAGATAAAATGTTAAAAGGCAGCGATTCACAAAAGCATCGATTATGTCTCATTTAAGAGCAGCGATCAATAAGGGGCCATAATTAATATGTATACTGCAACGATCCCAGAATAATTTAAATAATCAATAACCACGGAAGAATGCCTTAGTTTCTTACGAATGCAATAAGAAATAAAACAGTAACTCAAAAGGGGATCCAATCAGGTTTTAAAGAAAATATTAAGACAAATAAAGAATCAAGGCAGCGCTTCCTTGTGAAGGAGTGTGACTCTTGCAAGGAATGTGTTAATGAAGAGATGTGACTGTCTCAAGAAGGGGTATAAAGAGGAAATCATTCCTCGGGGAAAAGGAATCAGAATTTAGAATAATAGCAGCCGATTTCAGGAATAAGAATAAATATTCTTTGAGTATATCATAGAAATCAGAAAATAAATAATGATCTGCACTCAAAAAGGCAACATAATGGAATATAAACAGCGAATAAGAACCGAATCGAATCATATTCCGGAAGGAGGTGAGAATGAACAGAAAAATAAGATCAATTAGAAATCTGAGTACAAACAGCAGATTGAAAGATAGTGCAATGAGAGATGTGCGAAGATAAATAATAAATCAATAATAAAAGACGTAAGTTTAATACATGTATATTACAATCACCCTCTCCCTGAAAAGCTACGCGTAGCTTATGCTAAACCGGAGATTTTTGTCTCATCTCAAGGGAGCCATACGGTGAGTAACTTCAAGGCGCGATCTGCATCCCTTGCACTAAGAATGACTCCAACAATTCAATCAACAGGGTGGGCCTCTAAAATAAGGTTTCTAGTCACTGCTCAGAGACTTAATGCCTTGCTAGCACCCAACAAGCCACATAAGGCTTTAACCAACCCTAGTTGAGTACTCACAAATACCTCACATAAATGTGGGTAGCTTCCCCTTTTAGATTGGCACTATTGACAAAGTACTCACCAGTTAGACCTTGGCTTTCGCCTTAATCTTTATATAACGACCCGAGGAAAAAACTACTTTAGGTCGTACCCCTTGGAGTGATCACTTCTCCAAAGGCAAGCCCTTTTACCCAAAAAAAAGAGATGTGTAGTGATTTCAAGGCGAGGGAAGAGGGTACTTTCACCAACACCTTAGGGTTCTACAACATAAAGCGTGCAAGCGCACAAGACACTTCAAACAAGGGTTCTTTTTAATGCAACAAAACAAAATGTGAGCTAATCTAAGAAAGCACAAACACTCAACTAGATACCCCTACGAGAACCACAAATTAGTAGTTGCAAAATTTAACGCCCCCTTCTTTTTTTTCTTTTTTTCTTTTTATTTTTTTGTAGTTTTACCTAATCAACTAGATTCGTTTTTTTTTTGAAATGATTGACTCCAAAAATTAAAATACAAAGAAGACACCCTTGCTAAAATTCTGAGAGCTTTCTGAAAATGTAAAAAAAAAACCGAAAATTTTCTTGTTTTAGCCCTAGAGAGCAGATTTATTGAAAAACCCTAATTTTTAAAAATCTGATTTTTCACGAATTATTTTTCATCAAAAATTTAAAACATAACGAACAAACCCCCATTAGAATTCTGAGAGCTTCCCAGAAATATAAGAAAATCCCAAAAATTTGCTGATTTGCTCCCAAAATTAATTTTTTATTAAAAATCTTAAAAAATTTATAAATCGCTCAAAACAGATCCAAAAAATGAGTTTTTGATTTAAAACTCTTGATACCATCCCAAACCTGCAAAAAAAAATTGAGAAAATTTGCAACCGTTTGTGATATATGATCAAATCTTTCTAAAACCCTAATTTTCAAAGATCTAATTTTTTGCTAATTGTTTTTCATCAAAATTAAAAACACAAAGAATGGACCCACATTAGAATTCTAAGAGCTTTCCAGAAATATAAGAAAATCCGAAAAATTCTCTAATTTGCTCCCAAAATTAATTTTTCATGAAAAATCTTCAAAAAATTATAAATCACTCAAAATAGATCCAAAAAATCTAAGTTTTTGACTAAAAGCTCCTGATACCATCCCAAACCTACAAAGAAAAATTTGTGAAAAAATTTGCAACCATTTGTGACATATGATCAAATCTTTCCAAACTCTAGGCTTGTGTCTCCAACCCTAGCTGCAAAATGTTGGTCTCCAAATTTTTGCATAAAATAACAATATAAGGTTATGAAAACCTACAAAAATTCAATTCGCGTCGAGTTCACCAAATGTGGATAGGGTTAAAATCTTATGTCTCTGCGCATGTTACTTAGGCAAGGCCATCATCGAGTCAATCTTTATCTATTGGTCATAATAAACTACTCATGGTCAAAGTCAAGTCGAACTACGTTGTCTCTACGCTTTACATAGGCAAGGCCACCATCGATGAGCCCTTGAAACATTATGTAAGTCCTTTAGGGTTTGTCGAGTTGAGTCAATCTTTATCCATCAGTTATAATAAACTACTCATGGTCAAAGTCAAGTCGAACTACGTTGTCTCTGCGCTTTACATAGGCAATGCCATCTTTGATGAGCCCCCGAGGCACTAGGTTAGTCCCTTAAGGTTTGTCATAACAAGGTCTTCACCTGTCATCATCCAAATCTCACAATAAATTGTCCCTTGTTAAGGTTGACATTTTGAGCAGACACAAACAACAATCAAACGAGAGAATTGAGCTTACCAAAAATCTTGAAACAAGCAAACTATCCAACTAGCCTTTAGTCCAAATAGATCAATTGCCTAAACAATCAACTTGTCAAAATAGTCAAACGATCCCTATCAAACAATAAAACAATCTTATACAGGATGTTGCATTGTCGAAACCAGATCCAATCCGTCATTGGTCTTATACAACATGCTTCATTCTTGAAACCAAACTTTATCAAATGTATCCTTGTCAAATTGTCTTATAAAGGTCATTGCATCCCGAAACCAAGCTCAATTCGTCATTGGTCTTATACGAGGTGTACCATTCCTGAAACCAAACAGCATTAGTATCAAAAATTTGATCATACAATCATTGGCAAACGATCTAAATTGCTGCTGACTCTGTCCCACATCTGCGAGCAACATTTTACCACTGATTCGCCTTCTTCCTTGTATAATTAAATTATTTTAATGATTTAATTATTTTCCAATGCCATTTTCTTCTATTAATTAAATAATTTTTAATTATTTAATTAATTCATTTTATCCCCTTTCCTCTTTTGATTAATTTAAATAAATATCAATTTTATTTAAGTTACGTCACTAATTTACCTTTTTCTATCCATAATCAAATAAATTATTATTTATTTAATTACTTATTCCCATTTTCCTCTCTAATGTGTTTGGGTGTGAGGATGCATCTCATTGAGGGGTCATTTAGGGTTCTCCTTCTGGCCATGGGGTGACTAGGAGGTGTAGGACACTTTTCCCTTCATCCCTTCAATCATTAGTTGTGTTATGGAGTCTCTTGATGACTCTCCAATCCTTGGGAGTTCTATCCTTCATGTGCTAGTGTGACTCAAGATCAAATGTCTAGGACCACCTTGATCTTCCAATCGTTTTCGTCATTTTTAACTTCATTTTGTATCATAATTCCTTCCCTATGGTTCCTGAGCATTGTCTTAGACCTCAAGGTCCAAAAACAAGCTTTGGTTGGCTCATTATCTAGCACACCAATGCAAGAACAAGAGCCCAACACAACAAAAGGACTACAACACATTCTTGTGACTCTAATGCTAAATCAAGACCAAGGACTTTTTTAGTGGTGAATCTTTGCCAATTGGCAAATAGTTCATATCGGTCAATTTGAAATTGGCGAATACATTGCAACCAACGGTGTGGCCAAATCACCCAGATTTTACGAATTATCGATACAATGCATTTCAATTTGCCATCAATTTAGTTTATGAGGCATATGTAATTAATAAATTTTCCATAACAAACTACGCGTTTTCAATGGTCTAATTAGTATTTTCGCTTGAAATTTTGGATGCATGTATTAATTCACACACATATTTGCCAATACCATTAAAAGTTCATTGTGTATAAGGACCCATTTGGCCAATAACATTAAAAGTTCACTATGTGAAAACCCATTTTGCCAATAACATTAAAAGTTAACTGCGTATAAGGACCCATTTAGCCAATACTATTATAATTCATGTTAATCCTAGGTCCATAATTGCCTCGAAAATTACAACGTATGTGTTTTGTTGAGGTTCGATTCACCCAACATTTATATGTATTGTTTTATAATCACGTGGGATTCGCCAAATTATTGTCATACCATTTAAAAATCCCACAGAATTCGCCAAATATAGATTGATATAAATATAATCAAAATTCTAATTTATTTTTACACATTTTGTTCAATTTTGAGCTCTCAATTCGGATCATAAGCAAGTTACAACTACATGCATTGTTACCTTAGCAAGTCAATGAAGACCTTTTAGGTAAGTGATCATTTCTTTATAATGTTATAAAAAAAAAAAATTTTTGCCATTCTCACTTCATTATTATAGATGATATTGTGTAGGGAGACATCTAGGGCCCAAGGTTTATATTATATGATTCCTTCTTTAACAAGAAGACATTTTTTTGCAGCTTTTATTTTGTGAGAGATGTTGAGCAAGAACAAGAGTAAGACTCTTGAAAGTGGTGAAGGGAGGTCATCAAAACGCAAAACCATAATGTCGTACTTTGGCAATGTTTGTGGTCCATCAGATGGAACTACAACATCAACACTTGCACCAAATATTAACAAAGAAGGCAATACCTCAAATGAAGATAGAAATGAGTCAATTGACTCGGATCACAATGCCACAAAAGATGTTCCAAGGGATACCCAAAATAGCCAGAATGAATTAATTGAATTGGATGACAATGTTGCAAATGGTGTTGCATAAAAGGGGAAAAGAAAATTCAAATAAAAAAACGTGGCATGAATGGGATATGACAAGGAATTTTCAGATTGATTGGGTGTCAAAGTACCCATTCATTGAACAGTGTAGAATGCAAACAAAGATGAACCTCCAACAAAGTGCAAGTGTAAGATTTGTAGTTGGAAATATAAAAAGGACGAGAAGTTGCAGCTAAAACTTGACATTATAGAAAAGCATATCAGTAAAGTTTATGAAAAACAAATCATAGACGGAAAAGAAAAATTGGTGATAAGATGGAAAACAAAAGAAGAATGTCATGTTAGGCATGCCCTCGAATATGATAAGCATATGTAAAGAAGGGCGAATCTTGTTGAATTTGTGGGTTCAATTCAAGCTCAATTTGGAAAGATAATGGCAGGAGTACAAATGGCAAAAACTATTCAATTGAGTGTTGCTTTTCATATTTTTTATCAAAGGGTGTCCTATGATAGACTACCCAAAATATAATAGTTTATTATCTTTTTTGGGCATTCCCAACTTTCCTAACACACATTCGTCAATAAACAGTGGATGGGAATGGACAAGTTATCTTGTTGAGGTGAAAAAACAAGATTTACAAGAAAAAATAAAAGTCAACCTTTATCCTATTATCTTTAGATGAAGTTACTACGGTAGATAATACTTCTTGGGTATGTATGCATGTGTATATTGTACACAAACATGTCTGCCAACCTCATCTACTCTATGTTCATAAAATGAAGGAAAGTTCGACATCGCAAAATCTATTTGAACTAGTTAAGTTAAGAAAGCATTGAATGAAATCAAATTATTTTTATCTTTGAATGACAATTCATAGATGATGTTGCACAGAAGGGGAAAAGAAAATCCAAATCAAAAACGAAACGCAAGTGGGATATGACAAGGAATTTTCAAGTTGATTGGGTGTCAAAGTACCCATTCATTGAACCAGTGGAGAAAGCAAACAAAGATGAACCTTCAACAGAATGCAAGTGTAAGATTTGTAGTTGAAAATATAAAAGGGACAAGAAGTTGCAGCTAAAACTTGACACTATAGAAAAGCATATCGGTAAAGTTTATGATAAACAAATCATAGACAGAAAAGAAAAATCAATGATAAGATGGAAAACAAAGGAAGAATGTTTTCATGTTAAGCATGCCCTGGAATATGACGAGCATATGCAAAGAAAGGCGAAACTTGTTGAATCTGGAGGTCCAATTGAAACTCAATTTAGAAAGGTAATGGCAAGAGCACAACTGGAAAAAACTGTTCAATTGAGTGTTGCTTTTCATATTTTGTCCAGAGGGCGTCCTATGACAAACTACCCAAAATATAATAATTTGTTATTTGTTTTGGGCGTTCTTAACTTTCCTAGCACACATTGGTCAATAAATTGTGGATAGGAATGGACAAGTTGTCTTGTTGAGGTGGAAAATCAAGATTTACAAGAAAAGATAAAAAAGTCAATCTTCATTGCATTATCTTTAGTGAAAAAAAAAAATTTAAGGGGGTAGTTTTGTTTTGATTTCCTACATTGAAAAAGGAGAGTTTATCTTGTCAAAAAAATGTTTATTTCCCACTTTTAATGTGGTAAAATGTAAAAGTTTTACATGCTTAAGTCGGAAATGATAAAATTCTCATTTCCTTAAGTTTGATAAAGCTTTATTTCTCCTATGTCAACGTTGGGGAATGAAGGTAAAAGGAAATAAAGTTTTTTGGAAGGCAAAATAGATGTTAATAAAGTTTTTTGGAAGGCAAAATAGATATTGCGTTCATAGGAACAAAGAGGAAAACTCGCGCCAAAATGAAGAACGGATTTTATGAGGAGGAAAACTTAGGTTGAGGAGAAGACAACTTCAATTTCATGGCACCAAGAGGGTTTGCACAGCTGTAAGTTTGAGTTTTGGGCGTGGATAAGGAGCAAATGGTGCATTACAAGGAGCTTTCTAGGCTATTTCTCAAGTCATCTTCCTTTTTTCCAGGTCTGATCATCCTCATCTTTCAATCTTGCATTGTTTTGAACAAGGAGTTGCATATTTTCAACGTGGGTTTTGAGTGAAGATCCTTCTTTCTTGTTTTCATATTATTTTTTGTGCTTTTGAGTTGTCATTGTTTTAATACAGCATGGAATCCATTAAAATGAGAAAAGGCATTAGGCAGTGATAGCAGGGTTTTGTGTGTGTTGGTTTAAAGTGGGGTTTGAATGCCATTTAAGGAAGATCATAGCCACTATGGAAAAGCAGTGATAAATGCAATAAAATAAATAGGGTTTAAGCTTTAAAACCCTAGGTCACTGTGGTGACAAGAAGAGGTAGCTATAGCAATGAAATGGCACGATGCAACATAACCATAAAGGACAGAGACTCTTGGAATGGGCAATAAAGGAGTTCAAGGGTTTTGAATTGATCAAACCCTAGTAGAAGGATAGCAAATCAAAGATGTTAGTTTTAGACCAGAAATGCAAATAAGTAGAAATACAACACACAGATCAATGAATAGAGCAATTTTACCCTAGGAAAACCCTCCTTGAGGGAGAAAAACCCAGCAAATAATATTCTCTTATAAAATGAAAGAATAAATGCAGAATGCTGCATACAAAATCAGGCCCCTGAATTAGACCAAGTCTTATACAATAATATACGCTACTTCTCCTTGAGCGAATGATAATGCTTCTTCAAAGAATCAAATCTGTTGCTAAAATATGAGAACTGCTGCTTGGAAATGTGAATTGAAGAGTGAATGAGATGATATTGAAATGAAAGGACTTCACCTCCCTTAAATACATAGCTAGGCGACCTCTTCTCTAGGCCGGCTCTAGAAAATATAAATATTATTTGTAAATCAAAAGCCGACCTGCCTTGGAGATCATTTATTTTAATTTTTATTTAGGAGAAAAAAAATATCTCTCGTAGCTACAACATTAACACTCCCTCTTAGCTAAGGAGGTACTTTCCAAATATCCTCATCATGGAGTCTCTCAACATGACGCCCACAATGGCTACACCCATTTGTGGAAAACCACATCTCAGTCTCAGAGATGTCCAAGAGTTCATCATGGAGTCTCTCAACATGATGTCCACAATGGCTACACCCATTTGTGGAAAACACATTTCAGTCTTAGAGATGTACAAAGGTTCATCACGGAGTCTCTCAACGTGATGTCGTCATGGAGTATGACATCCACAATGGCTACTCCCATGTGTGGAAAGAAACTCATCTTAGTCTCAGAGATGTACAAGGGTTCATCACGGAGTCTCTCAACGTGATGTCATGGAGTCTCCCAACATGAGGTCCACAATGGCTACTCGCATGTGTGGAAAGAAACACATCTCAGTCTCAGAGATGTACGAGGGCTTTCACCTCATATTTCTCCATCTCAGAGAAATATGCATTATAGCAAAGCTCACTGATGTTGAGCCTCCCTCTCGACAAGGGCAACATTCTCTACCACCCCAAGCTTGTCTCAGAAATGTGCAAACTTCACTCTAGAGAGAGGCTTGGTAAGGATATTAGCCGTTTGATTATCAATGCAAATGTACTTGAGTTGAGTTGCTTTCCTCAGCACCATGTCTCTGATGTAATGATACTTGATCTCCACATGCTTTGTTCTATCATGAAATACAGGATTTACCGAGAGCTTCACACAGCTTTGATTATCACAATGAATCACAGTTGGTTCCAATGCTTGACCAAACAATCCTGCAAGGAGCTTTCGAAGCCATACTGCTTCACGAGCTACTACACACGTTGCAATATATTCAGCCTCTACAGTGCTTAAAGCTACAGATGTTTGTTTCCTACTACACCAAGAAATCATAGCAGACCCCAAGCTGAAACAACATCCAGAGGTGCTCTTCCTATCAGTTACACTCCCGGCCCAATCAAAATCAGAATAGCCTTGTAACTTCAGTTTTTCACAAGAAGCATATCTCAAGCCATATCCCACAATGCCACGCAAGTATCTCAAAATATGCTTTGCTGCAACTAGATGTATTTGTCTTGGCTCACACATGAATTGACTGAGAGCACTTACTGCATAACAAATATTTGGTCTGGTGTTGACTAGATAAATCAAGGATCCAATCAATTGTCTATACATGGTGGGATCTACCAAATCTGAATCGGTTGTTGAATCACTCAACTTCTTCAAATTTGTCTCCATAGGTGTAGCCATGGACTTGTAGTCCATCATCCCAAATCTCCTCAAGCTATTTATAGTGTATTTTCCTTGACTTAGAATAATCTCATCAAGTCTTTGCCACACTTCCAGTCCCAGGAAGTAATGCATAAGACCAAGATCCTTCATCTCAAACTCGGAGGCTAACTCTTTCTTGCATTTGACAATGAGATTCTCTGCTCCAGTGAGAAATAAATCATCAACATAAAGAACCAATATCAAAGCCTCACCATCAACTATCTTGAAGTAAAGATTGTTATCTGCATCATTCTTGGAGAATCCCAAGCTCATCAAATATCTATCAATCCTTTCATACCATGCACGAGGTGCTTGCTTAAGATCATACAATGCCTTCTTCAATCTACATACATGAGACTCCTTCCCATGAATCACAAAACCATCTGGCTACTCGATGTACACTTCTTCTTCAATCACACCATTAAGAAATACAATCTTTACGTCCATTTGATGTAACTTCCAGCCTTTAGTGGAGGCAATAGCAATAATTGTTCTGATAGAAGTATATCGAGCAATAGGAGCAAATGTCTCCTCATAATCTATTCCCTCCTTTTGAGAGAAGCCTCTTGCCACAAATCTTGCCTTGTGTTTCTCAATGCTACCATCAGCTGCATGCTTGATTTTGTTGAGCCATTTGGAAGACACTATTGATTTCCCTTCAGGTCTCGGAACAACATCCCATACATCATTCTTAATGATGGACTGATACTCTTCTATCATTGCATCTCTCCATACCTGCTGGTTGGATGCCTCCTCAAAAATAGAAGGCTTAGAATCAATGATGTGACTCATCAATGCCACATAACCTGGAAACTTTTGCGGTCTCTTGCTTTCCCTAAAGGTGCCTCAAGGAGCTGCATACTTTTCTACCTCTTGCATAGTTTGTCGAGCCCATAGAGGCCTCTTCTAACCTTCGGCAATGTCTCTAGGCCCATCAATTAGTTCTATAGGATCAACTGGATCAATAGTCTCGGCCGGTTCGTTGGACTCCCTCTAAATGTCAAGAGTATGAACAGGAGATATGTCTGTATCCTGAGGAGTCTCCTGCTCTTCACTATCTATCTCCATGTAAGATCCTTTAGATCTTTTGAAGGCTACTTCCTCTTCGAAGGAGACATCCCTGTTGATCTCAATCTGTTTCTGCCCTAGAATATAAACTCTGTAGACTTTTGAAGACTCATTGTATCCCACGAATATACCTTTCTTGCCTGAAGGTTCAAGCTTTGATCTTTTATCCTTGGGCATATGAATGTAAACAGGACAACCCAAAATTCTTAAATGACTAACCTCAGGTTTCACACCTGTGAAGGCCTCCTCAAGAGCCATGTTTCCCAATATTCAATGAGGGATTCTGTTTTGAACATACACGGCGGTTCTGGAAGCTTTTGCCCATAGGAAAGTCTGTAAATCCTGATCATGAATCATAGCCTTGGCTGCCTCTACTATGGATCTGTTCTTTCTTTCAACAACTCCATTTTGTTGAGGGTTGTACGAAACACAGAACTCCCTCTTGATCCCTGCCTCAATGCAAAAATTACGAAAACCTCCAGAAGTGTATTCTCCTCCATTGTCTGATCTCGGTACTTTAATCCTTTTCCCGGACATGTTTTCAACTTGAGCCTTCAATTATTTGAATCTATCAAGTACTTCTTCAGACTAATTAGATTTCAAGAAGTAAATCCAAGTCTTTCGAGAATAATCATCAATGAAAATCACATAGTACCAAAATCAACTCAAAGATGCCACAGACATTGGTCCACATAAATCAGAATGAACAAGATCTAAAATTCCCTTTGATCTACTGTCACTACTATGAAAGGGACTCTTGATATCCTTACCAAGTGCACATCCTCTACAAATGCCATCGTGCTCCAGACCAAGCTTAGGAAGACCAATAACCATCTTCTCCATGGATGGAAGGGCTCTGAAGTGTACGTGAGCCAGTCTCATGTGCCATAGCTCACTCAAACTGATAGAGTCGTGCAATAATGCCTGAACTGGACGAATTGATAATCTGTATAGGCTCTCCTGACGAACGCCAATTACACGAGCTGATTTTATACTAGAGTTCTTAGGCCAAGCAAGAACTTTCCCTTCAAAAAATGCAACCTTGTACCCTTTGTCCTCCAAAGCTGAAATGGAGACAAGATTTCTTTTGATCCCTAGTACAAACAAAACATCACTCAAGTGAAGAGGGATACCTGAATCTAGTTGGAAAGAAGTGGCCCAAGCTCCCTTTACGGAATAACAAGCATCATCTCCAATTATCACTTGCAAGTTAGTCTTTCTATACTAAGTCTGTAAGATGTTCTCTGTATCCTGTAATGTGACATGAAGCACCACTATCTATCAACCAAGTGTCACTGTCAGTTGGAACATTGCTTGAAAGTGAGGAGATGAATAGAAATCCCTCTAAGTTGTCTCTAGATTCCTTTTGAGGTGACACATCATCAATATCTGCGGTAGAAGCATGTTGCTTCGGCTTTGATATGCAATCTCAAGCAAGGACATGACTTTCTTCATTA